>JAHWFP010104365.1:38359-58021 GCA_023313725.1 Lithobius niger | reverse complement strand
CAGACGCTTGAGCTCCTCACAGTCAATACAGCTATCTCAATCGGCTGCGAGTCGACATCGAAAAGTGACATCTGTCGGCATTAATTTCTGAGCGTTCCAGCAAAACAATGGCGATCTCCGTCCCGTGTTTTGGTGATGCAGTAATTAAATTCTTATATCGGACGTAAGTAACGTATTCTTACCGCAATTCTTGTGTTTAGTTATTGTGTAAGTGATCCAAAAGTCAAACATGCATGTCAAAATGGATGTAATTGCCCTTTAAATATTAATCAGACATCAAATACACAGCGATCATAGTCAGAAATTAAGGTAAAACAAAGTATCTTGAAACATAAAACGACACCTGAACCCACGTGCATAATTTTTTTTTCATTGGTCTTTCTAGAATGGTTGAAGCCTTGAAGTCGCCTTTGCTCTTTTTCAACTCCTAGATGCAGCAACGTAAAATCTAGGACGAGACGAGATCACGTGACCTACATCAACCTATTGGATGACGGAGAATCTGGAACGTGGATGCTGTGTTTAGAATATGGGCAACGCTATCGAAATGGTGACCAGGCGCCTTTTAAAGGCTTTATAGAGATAAAATGTACCGCTTTTGCATGATCGTAGTCCAACTTCACAAGCTTGGTTTGACTTCTGAGGTGCTAAAGATGGCGTAATGTACCCTAAAATGAAAGAGAACATAGCAGAAAAATCATTTGTGCCGTAAAAAAATACGAATCATAATTTTCTTTTTTTTACGTTAGCATAGTTCAGTCATATTCTTTGTAAGAAAAATCATTTTTGCCCTGAAAAGAAAGCGAATCATCGTTTTCTTTTTTTGTTACGTTAGTGTGCTTCGAAGAAAGTATAGTTTCTGTTATAATTTGTAAGAAAATTCATTTTTACACTAAAAAAAGAGCGAATCATCATTTCCCCTTTTTTTTTTTTTTACTTTAGTATAGTTTGAAGAATATTATTCATTATCTGAGAAATGAAATCCCTTAGGAGCAAAATATTTTTTGCCCAAAAATGCGAGCGGATCATCATATTCCTTTTTATGTTGGTATGTTTGGAATTTTTTATTTCTAAAATTAACAAATTCGCACTATAAAAGTTTTCAATTATTAAAATTTCCAGAATAAAAAGTTAATGAAACAAACAAACATAAATGTATTTACCCCAATCCGCCCTTAACCTACAACTATTTTAATAAAGAAGTATACAGTTTACAAAGAACAAGGGCTTCCTGAAAAATTTATTAAATCCTTAAAAAAATAATGTATTACGTCAATTCAATATGTAATAATTTCGCAATTTTGTTTCTGAGTAGGATTTCTTTGTCCTACAAAGAGAGAGAATAAGCATTCCCCGTTTTGTGGATTAAGCACCCGTGCACACGTGCGTTTTCTGGACGCGCGGCGACGCTGCGGCGCCGCTGCGGTGACGCAGCCAATCAATGTACACGAGCGTTTTCTGGATTCCGTTGACGCTGCGGCGCCGCTGCGGTGACGCAGCCAATCAATGCACCCGTGCGTTTTCTGGACGCGCGGCGACACTGCAGCGCCGCTGTGGTGACGCAGCCAATCAATGCACACGTGCGTTTTATTAACGCGCGTTGACGCTGCGGCGCCGCTGCGGTGACGCAGCCAATCAATGCACACGTGCGTTTTATTAACGCGCGTTGACGCTGCAGCGCCACTGCGGCGACGCAGCCAATCAATGCACACGTGCGTTTTATTAACGCGCGTTGACGCTGTAGTGCCGCTTCGGTGACGCATATGCGCGTTCGGTTCCCTAAACTCGTGTACAAATAAATTATAGTTTGAAACCAATGAGACGTATTGCTTTTTTCACCTACCGTGAACAAAAAAATATATTTTAAAACCAATGCGACGAATTTTCGTACATTGATGTACTAATTTAAGACGTACCAGGGAAAAACGTTATACATCCTTTGCAGATTAACTAAAAAAACTCGGATAAGTTCTTTAATTACTTCCCAATGAGTCTTCAATCATTTCTGCAGCAACATTTCATATTTCAGGATAGTTCTTTTAATTGCTTCCCCAATAAACAATTCCATGTCTATTTCTTCGAAATTGGACGCCATTTCGGGTAACGCTTTTGCGGTAAACGGCGGACGTGTGCACCGCTGAAGTTACCCAAGGTACTCAGAGACGCAATTGAGTTTTTTGAACGCTGCGGTACCGCTGCGTTGACGGGGGGGAATTGCGGTGAAAACGACCGCACGAGCGGCGGGCGGTAACGCAACGTCGACCCAGGTACGTGTGCCGTACCCAACAGATGGCACGTCAACCAAACCGCAAATGCGGTACCGCACGTGGTGCACCGGCGCTTAGTTCAAAGAGTAAACATTTAGCTTCTCGTGTTTCAGAACTGAAACCATTTAAGATCGAGAATGACGCCAGTAGAGCGAGCACGGTGATAGGTGCCAAGTAAACAATAAGGAAACAAGCTCAAAGAAAATTTTTAGCGATTAGTGTCTTAGAACTGAAACCATCTAAGATCGAGAACGACGCCAGTAAAGCAAGCACGATGGTGGAAGTACCAAGTACAAATAAAGGAAACCAACTCAGAAGCACAAAATGCTTCCGAATGGACTGAATCGTTGCTGCAGTACGCCACAATGCTCTAAGTGAACAGTTGAATAACCCCGTCGCCACCATGTGTTTCCGAGTCTCGGGGCACCACTGCGTTTCCGTGGCAACAAAACAGATGCTTGGCTCGAGGGTCTTCTGATTTGTTCTGAGCATTTATCAAATAGATGAAGTGCCCCAGGGGCACCCTTCTTGTCTGCCGTCGTTGCCTGCAAAGCTGCTCGCACAAGCGGGCACAAACAGACGACAAAGCGTTAATTGAATTGCCGTAAACCTTTGGCACTCTGGGTTATCTTCTGCCAGTTGTTTTCAAGCGTCTGTGTTAAGAGACAGTTCCTGTACACCACTCATTTTGCAATTCTTTTGTTGAATTAAATAAATAAACACTAACGATAGAACCTGAGATAAAAATAAGCATATTCCACACAGGAGGAAAGCCATGATGTAAGAAATTGGCACGTAAGGCTTGCATAACGTAATGGATGCGGCACATTTCGGCTACCTAAAACTAGAATGGAAGGAAAGAAACGTATGGAAGGAAGAACGGGGCGAGGGGGAATCGTGTAATTGGAAGAACGTGTAGAAGATAACAGTATAACGGAACATCGTCTGACACAAAATTCGTATAATGAAAAATCTTCTAACAGGTAATTCGTATAATGGAAAATCGTCTAATGTCCCTGCCTCACTCGCGCTACCGCGCTCACTGCGGCTATACATATAGTATCAGAAACCGCAGCTATGTGACTGTCCAGTTAACGTTTATCAGCTATATTGTTGTCCAGTTAGACGTTTATCCAGTATACGCTTTTCCATGATACGAAATTTCGTTTCGATGATTTTCCAGATTTTTTATTTAGGAAGACATTAGACAATTATTCCTTTAGACGATTTTCCAGCTAGACTTTCGTCCGACGCCATGGACGGGAACCTCCCTAGATAATGGTTATTTGCGTTCATGTGTTAAGTTATCTCGCCTTAATTTATGCCAAATGTGCAATAGACAGCTGAAGGCGGGGTCGGATTGGAAAGGGGCGGGATTCCCTGGGAAAGTCGAAATGGGGCCCGTTTTATCCAAAATTTTTCGGGAGGTTTTTTTTTTTTTTGCTGTGTGACCAATCCACGGATTTGATTTCTTGGTGCGAGCACACATTTTCCAACAAAAAGAACTACAACAACAAGAATATTGCAGTCACTTTAAAATAGCTTTCAAAAGATCCTAGGTCTTGTTTATATACCTACGTTTTAAGCTACAAAAGTTCAAAATCGGTTCATTGCTTCGATCTTTAAATTTCCCCAACAAGAAGCACAACACGAACAGTTGTTCGTGTACAGTCACAAAAAAAAGGCTCTATAGGCCTTCTTTATACCTACGTTTTAAGCTATAAAAGTAGAAAATCGATTCGTTGGTTCGATCTCCAGGTGAGGGCAAATTGTGTCCCAACAACAACAAAAAAGTCCACGCTGTGGAAGCCAAACGGTTCGATTGTCCTTAAACTTTTTAGTGCAGTCAAATGGTTATGATACGACTCCAAATACCGAATTTCGTTGTCTTTGAGGGCATTTTCGCGTTTATTTATTTTTTTTGGCATCTCAGGAGTCTCTTCCCTACTAAGGAGTGGGGGGGGGGGGGCTGTGGTGATAGCCACGCCGGGAATCCTCAACACTGGCTGAAGATCTACCTAAGCAAACAACCATCCACTTTCATGATAATGACTTGTCCCTTGACGGAACCAAGCTCACAAATCATTGGCAATACACAAAATACAAACCCAATACCGTGTAACAAAAGGAAGGAAAAGGCTATTAATCAACGGTACTTGAATAAAAACCGGCAAATCTAAAAACTGTAAACAAATGATGTGAAGCGCTGCTTATAGTTAGGTCGCCATATTGGCATAACATCATCATGTATTATTTGGATCCATTTGTCCGACCCACTCCACTCGAAGGGGAAATGAATTCCCAACTGGCCAAGGTTGAAGCACTAGTCCATTCGATAATTCCTGTGTTAAAAGTACCCACATGCCTAAATTTTCAATATTCGCTGTGTAACCCAAGCCTGGATCACTCACGAAACGTTGTTTACAGCATTGCCTGCACTTCTATAACTCCTTTCGTTTTCCTGGGCCGATATGGCAGGCTCCTTGGCAGAAGAAAGCTGAATCATTTTGGAGGGAACCTTAGCAAGAGATGACATGTCGTATGCAATCAGCAAGCATGAAAATGCAACCAAACACCTCAGAGACGTTATGTTTCAAATTCTATACGGTGAAAAAACTGAAAAACTCAAATCAATGCATCTGGCATTACAATCAATAAAGTCAGGAATATGAATACCATCAAAAAAACTTTCCATTCATGAACTGTTGGGCTAATCGTTTTAAAAACTTGACAGTAAATGTATTGTAATATCTGATGACGTCATTCCAATATGGCGTCGTTAGCTTCACATCATCTGTTTATGGTTTTTAGATTTTACGATTTTTGTTGTTAAGTGCATTTGCTTAAGAGCCTTTTCTTATCATTGCTGCATGGTGTTGATGTCTTGATTTGTATTTTGTGGCCAAGCCCTGCAAATTTCAGGCCGAAAGTTAACATTTTTTTGTGTGAATTGCCAATGACTTGTGGGCTTGTCTGTGTCAGTGGACATGTTTTTAGTCATATTTCTCCGTGCTTGCAAAATAATTTTACGACTTAAATTCACCCTCCTTCCTTTGCTTTAACAGCTACAAACAAAACACCAGTAAAACGTGAGGAGGAAGGGAGAGAGCCTGCATGTTGAAAATATGCAGCTGCATAATACTTACCAAAAAAATGGCTGACAACAAGTAAAATTGAGATGAAGAGTTCAGTTAACTTTTTGTATGCTGCTCATTGCAGCATTGGATACCATCCACTTCCGGTTTTCCCTAAAGTCATATGACGATCCTTTGAAAGTCACCGTCCCCATGTTTGGGAACTCACAGGCTCCATTTTGGATTATGGTCACAGTTTGCTTGACATGTCTTCCAGTGTAAGAGCCTTAAAAAGATTTTCGCGTATTCGAAGAAGGATGATTTTTTTAGAAATACGTAAAAAAGTTATTTTCCATTACTGCACGAGCTTTCAGAGACGCTATCTGTTCGTGCAAAAAGTGGCACCCCCACCTCCACCAGAGATAATTAAATATGGCACAGACTGAGTTTCATTGACAAAAGCAGATTATGTCTTCACATTACAAACGTTGGTAAAATTCAACTTTTGAAATAAAACACTCATTTTCCAATAGCTTACGTTTGTGGTCGTAGACAATTTTATTATCTGAATGGGATAAAATAATGTTTTAGTTGACGTCATTTCCGTTTCGCTGCAAAGCGAGCAGGCGCACGGCGTAGTCGACTGATTACAGGTGTGCGCCAATGAACATTATTCGGTGTTAACGAGCATCAATTTTTTTTCACAGCGATGGCATACCTTCTCGCGCCAGCATTGGAACGGCAGTGGCGAGTTTCACATATGTTAGGCCGCAACGATGGCGGCGTACCCTTCAAGTACGCAGAGATGAATCTAAATCATTTGTTGAAATCAGTTGTTGAAAAGTATTGACTAGTTTTAATTACTACAGCGACAGTTTTTATGAATTTTGATTGTTTTTAAAAACAAATGCAGCTGGCTATTTGGTTGTTTGTTGGCTGAATAATATTTCACGATTAAAATTTCAAATTTTGTTACAACAATTGTTACCACATTTGTTAAAAACAATGACAGATTATCGGTGGTAGCCGTTAATTCTGGCTGGCACGCCGTGGGAGCAAACTGACCACCGGTGGCCCAACTGGCGGTTGATTTATTTGCCGGCGGTGTGGCTTGGTGGCGCACACGTCTACAACTGACATCGGGTTTTCAAATGCGAAAATGCGAAAACGCGCCGAAATAACCTTTGGTAACCTTGGTGTGTAATGCCAGACCCAATTAATAGGAAAAACGGCGGCTTATTCCCCGAAATTGGTTCTTCCGTTCGTTTTTTTTTTTTTTTTTTTTCATATCTAAATTGTTTTGCAGCGAGGAAAACAAATAAAAGCAGCTCGATAAGCAATACAGTTTGCTACGGTAAAGTATCTTGTTTACGGTAAAGTGCCTTAAAGGCACACTTCTTTTTGCAAAGTAGTTTTGTTTTTGTTGTTGAAGTATTATTGAGCGGAATATAGTAATAGGATCGGGCTTTTTTTTTCATGATATCATTTTTTTTACAATAATAAAATTGGAGTTGGGTGTCCTAATATAGCACAGACAGCGGCTCGGCTAGTTTATTAATAAAACGATTTAAATTCGGAGCTGCTTTAGTTGGCTTATTGTGTGCGTAGCGTATCTTGAGTCCTGCAGGTTTTATATGCGCGGCTACGTCTTCCTGGAGGGGGCGGCTTTAATCGACGGCCGCCATTGTTTTTGTAACCATCTTGGATATCAACAAGGCACTCTGCTACCAAAAACATACAATCGATTATCTGTGTTCGTTCTGCGGCGACCTCAAGATAGGCTGCGGACATTATAGTGTATTCTGTGAGCAGCACTGCACCAACAGCCTGTTTCATTTTGAAATGTATCACGAAGACCAACGGCTTATAATATATATGTTAGTACAAAATATGTTTGTTAATGCATGTACAAACAACCTATTTAACACTATAAGCTAGTGAATAATTGCTAATTATTAACAGTAAGCTTGACCTAATTAGTCACTTAATTATTTGGAATTTGTTAGTACAATTCACGGGGGCGGGAGGAAATGAATGTGAGCACCAAATTTTCAATGACCCCCCCCCTTCTAAAACACCAAAAAAATTCTTGTCCCCCCCCCCCCGACTCATGGTCCACAAATAACATAACCCCCCACCAAAAAAAAAATGCACTTTTCGCCACGTATTGAAATGGGTGTAAGGGTGGGATGGATACAAGAGATGGGTGTAAGGAACATTTTTTTTATTGAGCATTTTTAACCCAACGTGTCTTTTCATTAAAAACGAGATACGTTTCCTTGCCACTAATGGTGACTGTTGGTGTGGAGAGCTACTTAATTTGGCTACAGCACTAATCTTATCTGCAGTTGCTTTCCTGTAGCCAAGATTAGTGCTGTAGCCAAATTAAGTAATTCTCCACACCGGCAGTCACCATTAGTTGTAAGGAAAGGTGTCTCGTTTTTAACGAAAAGACACGTTGGGTTAAATATGTTCTATAAGGTGTTCCTTACATCCATCTCTTGTCGAGATTCAGACAATAAGACACACTGTATGCTTGTATGGCCTAAATCCGCAACATAGTTAGTCAGCACTTAAAAGACAGAAGAAGACAAGAAACCAGGTGTCAAGTAAAGGCTTTTCTACAAATTTTTTTTTGTAAAAACTATACTTACAATACAATACAATACAAAGGACAAAATCTGGCTTGAGCATGCTCATGAGCCAACCCCCCCCCCTCCCTAAATACAACCCCATTCGTTACATGCTGTCAAAGCGAGCCTTGAAGCTTGATAGGGAAGGTGCAGTTACCACTCGAAGTGGCAGAGTTTTACAAGGCACTACAATTCTCTCAGAAAAGAAGAAGTGTCTAGTGTTGTTGTGTGAGGTTTCACCTTGCAGTTTGTAACAGTGGCCTCGTGTGTGTGTAACCTGAGAAAGACCAAGAAAGCTTCCGTAGTCGATGTTCAGTAGTTGAGTAGTTGGTACACATGGATCAAGTCACCTCTGTTGTAGCGATCTTCGAGACTGGTGAGGTTTAAAGCTTCGAGTCGCTCTTCGTTTGGCAGGTGCTTAATTTCAGGGCACGTTTTGGTGAACCATCGTTGAACACGTTCGAGGCGGCTGAGGTGGATATGGTAGTGGGGCCTCCAAACTTGGACTCAGTAATCCAGAAGCGGGCGCACGAAAGTAGTGTACAGGATTTTAGTAGTAGCTGGAGTCAGGTATGTAAATCCGGAGAGTACAAAGCCTCCCATCCTACGTAATGACAGCGTCAACTTGCTGCTTGAAGGTGAGCCTGTCATCAGTGATTATACCCAAGTCACGCTTTTGTGTGATGGACTCCATTGTAGAGTTACCAAAAATGTAATTGGCACGTACATTGTTGTGACCGAGATGCATAGTGACACACTTCTGGGAGCCAAACTGCAGGCCATGAGCAGTGGCCCAGTCATGAATTTTACAGAGGTCTTCGTGGAAAACTTTGGTGTCCTCTTCGCTGACGATACTTGTAGTATTCCAATAGCTTCAAAACCTTGTAAACAATCATATCATGGGTGTGTTTTTGATCTCCCCCCCCCCGGCTTTAGGGGGACTTGAAAATTGTATGACGCCCCAATTTCCTCCGCCCCCCCCCCTGGCGTTAAATAATGACCGGTCCCTTATTGAAATACATCCCGACATTGCATGCTCGAAAAGACAATAAAAAAAAAAGGCTCTGTGGATGTGCAAGCACTTCACTGAGTGAAAAGTTGAAGTTGTTAATGGCTATACAATGTCATTTTTGAAAAGGTCTGCATTTTGGATCAGACTGAACGAGAGGTTATCATATAGGCACTGGTTCACGAAGAAATGTTGTCGACCACAGATGGGAAAAACTTTTTATCTACTGCAAAACCCTACACGGTGTTTCCGTGTAGCGACAGCGCCGTTCTGTTTACAGTTATGCCCTTTGGGGCTTTCCTTTGTTTGGAAAACTAGTATCGTCCAAATTAAAATATTAAAAAAAAAATGTCTTCTTAATGGGAATCCGAGTCTTGTATTTGTTCCGCTGATGACTCTGACCGGAGGGAAGAACAGAAAATGTTTACTCAAAACTGACATTGACTAATGAATTGCATGCATACGAAAATGCCTTGGGAGTTGATTATCTGTAAGAAAAGGCGAAACAAGTAAAAAAAAAAAAAACCCGGCGTACCAGATTAGAGAAAGTTGTTCAACGCGAAAATTAAAAAAATTTAGAATTAAAAAAGTAGAAAGCGGACATTGCGAAAAGACGCTCTCGTATACTTAAAGCCTGAATCCTAATTGCTCTGTTGTGCTACTTCACTAATGGAACGCCTTGCCTGTAATTTTCATCTTTTAATTATTCCCCAGGTTGACGGTGCTGGGTGACTGATTGCGAAAAAGTTGAAAATCAATTTTTTTTTTTTACACAAAACTAAACTATCTTCTTGGTTGCAAGGTAAAAAACAAAAAAAGAGAGAGAAAAATTAGTTTTGCTGCTAACTGTTTACTCTTTTAGAGCTCCCTTGGGAAGTACCAACAAAAATGAATAAAATTAGTAATGCAGGCTACAGCAGTCAGTAGGACCAAAAATCTTTCTTTCCCTTTATTCTTGAAGCAAGGGAAGGATGATTTACGGATGATGTAGTGCAAATCGGAAATAAGCCAAATGTAAGAACAACCTGAGATGAATATACAGGGTGGTGCAAAAGTCTGGAGAATCCTACTGCCATTCCAAATCTACTTAGAGGAGAATCATGAGAATATACATACATATACTATGGGTCGAGGGACACGTAGTGATGGTAGTTTAAATGACCTTGGAATGGTCCATCAAGGTCATCACGATGTTAACTTTTGAACAAGACGTCGTAGAATAGTGATGTAAATTAGAAAATTGTAGAGAAGAGTAAGCCAATGCCAAAGCAGAAACATAATGAAAATCGGACCATTACGGTAGGAGTTATCATTCAGACATGTTATCTTATTAGCTTATAAAATTAGAGAGAGATTAGAGAAAATTAGAGAGAGATTAGAGAAAGAGAGAGATTAGAGAGAGAGATTAGAGAAAGAGAGAGATTAGAGGACAGAGATTAGAGAGAGAGATTAGAGAGAGAGAGATTGGAGAAGATTAGAGAAGAGAGCGACAGATTCTCTCTCTCTAATCGCTCTCTCTCTCTCTAATCTCTCTCTTTCTCTAATCTCTCTCTCTCTCTCCAATCTCTCTCTATCTCCAATCTCTCTATCTCCAATCTCTCTATCTCCAATCTCTCTCTCTCTCCAATCTCTCTCTCTCCCCAATCTCTCTCTCTCTCTACTCTCTCTCTCCCTCTAATCTCTCTCATCTCTCTCTCTCTAATCTCTCTCTCTAATCTCTCTCTCTTTAATCTCTCTCTCTTTAATCTCTCTCTCTTTAATCTCTCTCTTTAATCTCTCTCTCTCTCTAATCTCTCTCTCTAATTTCTCTCTAATCTCTCTCTGTCTCTCATCTCTCTCTGTCTCTCTAATCTCTCTCTTTCTCTAATCTCTCTCTCTCTCTCTAAGAGAGAGATTAGAGAAAGAGAGATTAGAGAGACAGAGAGAGATTAGAGGACAGAGGGATTAGAGAGAGAGATAAGAGAGAGATTAGAGAGAGAGAGAGAGATTAGAGAAAGGGAGAGATTAGAGAGAGAGACTGGAGATAGAAAGAGATTAGAGAGAGAGAGCGATTAGAGAAAGAGAGAGATTAAAGAGACAGAGAGAGATTAGAGAGAGATTAGAGAGAGACAGAGATTAGAGAAAGAGAGAGATTAGAGAAAGAGAGAGATTAGAGGACAGAGAGATTAGAGAGAGAGATTAGAGAAAGAGAGAGATTAGAGAGAGAGATTAGAGAGAGAGAGAGCGATTAGAGGACAGATAGATTAAAGAGAGAGATTAGAGAGAAAGAGAGAGAGATTAGAGAAACAGAGAGATTAGAGAGACAGAGAGATTAGAGAGAGAGATTAGAGAGAGCGAGATAGATTAGAGAGAGAGAGAGAGATAGGTTAGAGAGAGAGAGAGAATAGAGACAGAGAGAGATTAGAGACAGAGAGAGATTAGTTACACAGAGAGACAGATTAGAGAGAGATTAGAGAAAGAGAGAGATTAGAGAGACAGAGAGATTACAGAGAGAGAGATTACAGAGAGGGAGATTAGAGACAGGGAGATTAGAGAGAGAGATTAGAGACAGGGATATTAGAGAGAGAGAGAGATTAGAGAGAGAGAGAGAGAGAGAGAGAGAGAGATTACAGAGAGAGAGATATTAGAGAGAGAAAGATTAGAGAGAGATTTGTTAGAGAGAGAGAGAGATTAGGAAACAAATCTTATAACCTTCACCAGAAACGTCCATAAGTTAGAGGGGTGTAAACCAGAAATTTACCGACATAATTTTCCATCTAGCCAAAAAATTATGTAATTTTTCCTAGTGATTTGCAGATTAACCAAAAATTAGGTAATTTTGCCGGCTTTTTTTTCACCTGGCCCCCCCCCCCCCCCCCCACACACACACACGTCTTCAGGGTGTCCGGCAGAGAGGCCGCCATACCAAACGAATGTATTGCAGCAACACGGGACACAGAAAGAGAACTTGTTTCCTATCCATAAACGTGTGCTGCATTTTCCACAAAATTGTAAATTGGTTTCCTGAAGCATGCATACGTTCGGTTGCACGTGGGGGATTGGAAAGGTTTACCGCTTGTCATGACGGTCCGTAATCCCATCAAAAAGGTTATTTGGCTGTAACTCTTAAACCGTCAATAACTCAAAAAGCATAATGGGAAGCTAAAACGTTCAGCACACACACAATTCTGGGCAGGAAAGGTGAGATATATCTTTTACGCAAAAGCAACTCCTGAACCACAAAATCGTAATATCACCCTTAATTCGCGCAAACGCTCCTTTTTTCATTTGGTTGTTGTAGTGATTTTCCTGCTCTTGCGAATCGTCTAATAGCCCGAAATGGACATGCTTAGGTTTTCTGAAAAGTGGAAATCTGTTCTTTCCATCGATCCGAAACAAAACTGTTTAACTTAGATAAGGACCGTCCTACAACCATTTAAAGATGAAGAGGTAATGGTGTACTGGCCAAAGTTTATGGTGATTTTCAAATTTAAAGTGCTCTTGCTAGCCCTCTAATTAGCCGAAATGAACTCGCTTAGGATTTTCTGAAAGGGGGGGATCTATTGTTTCCATCAATCCTAACCAAAATTGTTTAGCTTTGATAGGGACTGTCCTATGCCCGTTTAAAAGTGCAGCTGTGATTGGTGTAGTGGGTAGTTTAGTTTTCAAAGTGCCATTGTAATGCTCGTATTTGTATTCGTATTCGTATTTGTAAACTTCGGTGAGGATTGATGGAAAAAGAATAGATCCCTACCTTTCAGAAAATCCTAAGCAACTTCATTTCGGGTAGTTAGAGGGCTAGCAAGAGCACTTTGCATTCGGAAATCAACACACGCTTTCTCTGCTTCGCCATACCTCTTCACCTGTAACTGGGCGTAGGACCTATAAGAGTTAAACAATTTTGGTTAGGATTCATGCATGTTCAGTTCGGGATATTAGAGGATTCGCAATAGCACGAAATTCACGATAACAACCAACTGAAAGAAAGGAGCGTTCGCACGAAATATGGGTGATGATACAATTTCGTGGTTCAAGGGTTGCTTTTACGTAAAAGATGCATATCACCTTTCCTTTCCTGAATTGCGTGCTGAACATTTTTACTTCACATTAGGCCTTTGATTTATTAACGGTTAAGGATTTACAGTCAAATAACTGTTTTGGGGGATTACGTCATGTCCCCCTCCCCCCCTACCCCACGGGATTTTGGACTTGCTATAATAGTTTAGTTTGGACTTGGTTTGAATTTCGCTATAATAGTTTGGACTTGGTTTTCTAGTTAACCTTCATGTGCATCCATACCAAATTCAGTGCTTTTACAACAAAGTGAACAATGCCTTCCATTTTGGGCAGTATTATGTTTTTCCATTACGGCATATACTATGCACTAATCATGATTCATTATTACCGCATCCGGTAGGTACTTCCGGTTGGATTTCGTATCATTGGAAAGAAAATTTCAAGAGGAACAATACAGTTATGGATATAATTTCGCTAAATGTGAATGGGAATTCAAAGTGTCATATTCAGACACCATTTTGAAAAAAAATGGCATCTTTTCACTAACGCATACCACTTCCGGTTGTTACTTCCGGTTATGTTTGGTATCACTGGAAAGAAAATTTCAAGAGGAACAATAAAGTAGGGATATAATTTCGCTAACTGTGAAAGGGAATTCAGTATCGCGATAAATAACAGTGAATTTGGCGGCTTTCCACCAAAAATATTTTGGTAGACTTTTGTTATGTTACTCATGACAGTTTTCAAAGGCGAATGCCGTTATAGTTTCATCTTTGTATTAATTACTTCTAGATTTGGCCATTTTTTGCGCCTTATTCAGGCGCCTAACAGGAAACAAATCCTTTTTCTGTATCCTGTACTACTGCGAAACATTCGCTCGGTATGGCGGCTTCTCCACCGGACACCCTGAAGACATGCAGTGAAGCTAATAAGACCAACATCTCTGAAGGATAATTCTACCCAAATTGTCCGATTTTCATTCTGTTTTCTGCTTTGTCATTGGCTTACGGTTCTCTACAACTTCATAATTTACACCACTATTCTATAACGTCTAGTTTAAGTGTTAACAGCGTGATGACCTGGTACTGATTTGGAACGGCAGTAAGCTTCTCCAGACTTTTGCACCACCTTGTATACTTCAAATTTGTATCACTTTAGGTAAGTAGGACGCGTCGTGGCCTTAAGCTTGTAGCACGCTACTCCGTTCCGTTCCGTCCCGTTCCGTCCCGTTCCGACCACTAATGGCAATGGATGGCGCAGCGCACATTGCTTCCATCGCAAACGTTTTAGTCAGCTCCGCTGAGCATTAAATTTGTTCGTGACCAAATTTGTAATACAAATGAAGAAGGACTTGTAGTGACCTGATTGTGTGCGCGGCGTATCTTGAGTCCTGCAAGTATTTTATGAGCGGCTACGTCTTCCTGGAGGAGGCAGTTTTAATCGACGGCCACCATTGTTTTTGTAACCATCTTGGATATCAGCAAGGCACTCTGCCACTATAAACGTACAATCGATAATCTGTGTTCCTTCTGCAGCGAACTCAAGATAGGCCGTGGACACTATAAGTATGTAATTCAATAGAAAGTCGTAGTAAATTGGATATTAATTCTTTATGCTCGAGCATGATGACATTTTAAGTCCAGAAGGGAAGTGAAATAGGTTCGCATCTGTGTTTAGTAGGGGAAAGGCGTTGTGCGCAGGCGTGTGATTGACGACGACGGTTATCGACATCCGGCAGCTGAGTACACTTCTCCGATGCGATCAGTTTTTAACTGGAAGAATTCTGCCTCGACAATCCCGTCCGTCAGCCGACGGGTCGTCACGGAACAGGGCGGAGCAGTGTACGCGGCTTCTCTTATTTACAGGCTTTTAATCCAAACAGAAATTTGACGGCCTGTGACGCGGCGTGACGGAACGGAATGGAACTGAGTAGTGTGCTACAAGCTTTAGAGGTTTTAAAAGTTGTATAATTGTTTACAGCAGTTATTATTCCTTCAAGTATGACCTAGCTTTGATAAGCTGGTGTCCAACCTAAAAAAAAAAACGGTCTTCAAATGAGGAAGAAAAAAGAAATGACATGGAAAAACGGAAAAAAAATAATTGTGACATCTAGTAATGGTGAGCTGCGATTTTTACGAATAATGGCAGCTGGGTAACTTTTTGGAAACTTTTTAATATCCCATTTCACCACATTTCAACCACAATAATACAAATGTCACACTATTAATTTCGTCTTGCGCCGACCGTATGCTGGTCAAAGTTGAATGAGGGCCAGGGTGAGGATAGCTTGCTTCGGATTTCACATAAAAAAAACTTCTTAACAACCGTCTTCCTCCATCTAAAGTATAAGCGGGAGGGGTAGGCGATGGGTACACTCTCGTTTCGCCGACTCCCGTTTCGCCGAAACCGTTTCGCCGACTCCCGGTTCGCTGAATTTACGAAACGATTATAATCCTGTTTCGCCGACTCTCAAGTTATTTTAGTGACGTCAGCGCACAAACAATTCTACGATTCGTTAAGCAATGACATTAAAGGGATATACCTCCCAGCGCCAATTTTCTCGATCCTCCACATCAAGTACGGCCCCAAAGGTCTATTTCCTTACCGCTAGTCTTTCCCTTGCTAAAAATCCTTTTTAAAATGTGGCGTCTAGGAGATTTTCTGTTGAATATAATAGAACTTTATTTACTAACGACCCGTCACTAAATCATGCATTGCGCGCGTACAATAATCATGACGTTTCATCTCTGTGTGTACATGTACTAATTTTCTAATAATTACCATGAGATCTAAAATCGAATAGACTAATGCGGTAAAAATTAAAATTAATTATTCCAACCGATCGCCGAAGCAAAGTTATAAGACACTAGCCTAGAAAATTATAAATTGTGATTTTAAAATACAAGAATCATGCCGGTTTGTGACGACACAATCAATGGGTTCACGCTGGCTGGACTATTAGGCGCAATGTCAATAGCTTGACATTAGCTGTAGTAATATTGACCTTAGCTGTAGTAAATACTCGGATGTGATCGTCGCGTGGGTGTTGTGAGGCAGGCGGAAGGTTATAAGGCAGGCGGTATGTTGCTTTAAATCAGAAAGAAGCAAGACATTTAGATTTGAAAACTTGAAATGGTGCTTAATTTAGGTACGCAGCATGCGGCCGTAATTTTCTTAAAAAAGGACACATATTCGCTATCTTTTTTAAATAAACATTTAAATAGATGTTTGTTGTTATTTGTTTATTAAATAGATGGAATTTGGAGTAAACAATAGAAGTCAACGAATGATACAATGTAGTTTAATACTGCGAACTTGCCAAAAATGTTATTTGCCCCCCTGTCGGGGAATTATTTCACCTCCTCCCCTAGTCTGAGTTTGGCTGGCGGCACTACTTTTCGACACGAGCACGAGACACTACAGGGCCCTATACTCATCCCGAAGCATTATTTTTTAGGGAGCACGAACCCAAAATGTTATTGTTTTCTTCATTCTGTTTCTGGTATCCTTATCCACCTACACGTTTAATTCATATGTACGTAAACGAAAATTGCTGAATGAGCTAAACTGTCACAAGAAGAGAAAAAAAGAAGAAACAGCATGTTAAAATCGTAGCGCATCGCGCAATATGGCAATTAATTTTTTCTTTCATTGCTAGCTTCTTGTCAAAATAAGGTTCATCTTAAATTGTTGCTCCACTGTCCTAGACACACGCTAGTGTGTCGCCGCCAAGTAGACGTTTTATTGTTGTTGGAGCTTAATTGTTAGAGCGTAATTGTTAGAGTGTAATTGTTGTTAGATGGCGGCTCACTAGCAGACTGTGTCTTTTAACTGAAATCAACTTATACGTGATTTCAGCATACTGGTGTAAATTCCCCATGCGGTAGAAATCTTTGCAAATCGTTTGAATTAGGTGTCTTGGGTTAAGTAACAAAGAAAAACTCAACACGAAAATGTGGGAACGTGTCCTTCATGGAGAGAAAGTGTCCTCAATAACGTTGATTTGTGTTACTGGTGACTAGTAGTAACTAGTAACTAGTCCGCAGGCTCCCATGTTAATTCTCATAGGGTATAACGACACGTCTACAGCTGATTAGGGAAAGTTGCCAGATCTAAATTTTGACAGACAGGTAAAGCGTCATATGGGGAAGTGCCTTTTTCTAAAATGCGGGTTGTAGCTAGAAGCACGTGGTGCTGAAGTGGCTCGTAAGTACAAAATTATTGTTGTAACCATTATTTGTATTGTCATCCAACAGTAGATTATAACATGCTTAAGTGTTACACGCTTATCGTTTCAGTACCTAATTGTCAGAATTCATTGTTGTCGCAAATAGGTGGTTCAATAGGTGGTGGTTTATCTTTAGGTTAGGTTTGGGGCGCATGGCACTTGGCCGGGGCCTCAAGAATTGCAGTATTGGTTCACTAAGAGACGGAGTATCTTTTATTGCAAAGGTTTGGTCATTTTTTTCCCACCAAATCAAAATCGTTTTTTTTTTTACGGTACGCGAATTCAAAATGAATTATCTGCCCCACGACCCGAATAAATTTCTCATTACTGTTTCAATAAGACACAGGGTATCTTTTATTCCATAAGAATTGATTAGATCCTTGCAATTATCATACTGTTACGCTTGTTATTAATTTATTTGGAATGACAATAGCAAATGTGAAAATTATGAATGAGAACACTCATACAATAAAATACATCCAGACAAAAAAGGTAGGGGTGACAATTACACCGTGGGATTTTTTGTACATTCACAGGCCTATGAAAGTCGTGATATCCACCCAAAACCAAAACTGGTAAGAGAAGCCGCCAAGTTTACAAAAAGGGTCGGCCTTTCAAAGTAGTGATATCATTCAACCAGGGAAAGGCCACCAAGGTTAATCCCATTAGCCATGTTAATCGCACCGAATAATACTTTGGACGTAAAATGAAAACTTGAAGATTGCTACCGCCAGTAGCAATCTTCTTGTTTTCATTTAACCTTCGAACTATTAGTAGGTGCGATTAACTTGGCTAAAAGGATTAACTTTGGCGGCCTTTGCCTGGTTGAATGATATCACTACTTTGAAAGGCCGACCCTTTTTGTAAACTTGGTAGCTTCTCTTACCAGTTTTGGTTTTGGGTGGATTAAGTTACAAGCTACTAAGTTACAAGTTACAAGTTACAAGTTACAAGTTACTAAGCTACAAATTGTAGCAAATAATTATTTCTTATAGTGGTCAAATAAGGCTTTTTTTTAAAACTACTAGTGAATGAACTTTGTGTTTCTTGCGGTCGGCGAAACGGGAGCATATCTTTACTGAAATTCGGCAAAACGGGAGTCGGCGAAACGGTTTCGTCGAACCGGGAGTCGGCGAAATGTGGGTGAACCTGTGATGCAGTCCTTATCCCTCAACAACAAAACTACGTAGGGATGCAGTACAAGGAAGAAGGGTCTTTTGCGGGTAAAAGGTTTACATGCGAGGATTCGGCTGGTAAAAAAACCTTGAGGCCACGTTAGCCTAGAAACAAACGGCCGGTGCGCGCTGGCCTGAGACGAATTTAGTAGTGTGAACATGGTGAGCGCGCGCCTACCGAGAGACAAATTTACTAGTATAAAATCAGTATAACTACAATCGAAAATGTTACCCTAACAAATGTAAAATAAATACTTGTACTTTATGCTACTTAGCAGAATCGTTTAAAATGTATCTTTGCTTTTTATTTGTAGGGAAGATGGATACTTAACATTCTGTGAAAGCAAGTGATTTTTGTATTGGAATTCACAATGAACAATGGGGATAAACCCGACGTTTCTCGGAGGCAAGTTGATTTTCAGTTCACGAATCAGCATTATATGGATCGTTGACAGCGCCACAGTCGGAATAGTGTCATCGTTTCCATCTTTTTGGCAAGGGAGTACCTTGCAAATGACCAAAATAAACGGAAATAAAGGAAAGGTGCTCTGCTGATAACAATTTCAATAAATTGTGAACCTCTGGTGAGTTCCAATGTTTTTAACGTGTGTATGTTTATATTTACATCATTTTAAAACGGAGTCAAATGCTGGATGCCTGTCTTTTTAAAGCATAAGTGTTGACGTTGTTGTGCAGCGATGCTATCGTCTCGATACGATACAAACTAAATGTGTGACTTTTAAAAATAATTCTTCGTGACAAATAATAAATCACAATTATCATCCCATAGAATTTTATAAGCTGAAGAAACAAAGTGTAATTGCAGCAAATTCTGACTGGCATAAACTCACCATAACACGAAATGGCAACGGAGTTTAATTTTCGTCCCACATTTTGGACTTGTTCACTCGTTAAACACATACAGACATTAATAAATCAGAAACGGCAGCTGAACTCACGCGCCTAAATAAATACTTAAAATAAAAAGACGAAAAAGATTCTACTCTCATTATAAAACGAGAGTAGCTATAAATTGCTGCTTGCTTCAGACCTCCGTGATTTCAGCCTAGTGCGCTACAAAAAATTCGTCATTATGTTCATAACTCGATTTCGACTCACATCAATAGTGATTCGAAATCGAGTTATGAACATAATGAAGAATTTTCCAGTAATGCAAAAGTGGGAAATGCCATTTAGTGAGTTTTCGATAAGTACCTTACAGGATTAAAGACGGGAAAGCCAAAGGCTCACAAGAAATAACTAAATGCAGATGCAAACCT
>JAHWFP010104365.1:13466-30772 GCA_023313725.1 Lithobius niger | reverse complement strand
CCCCCCCCCAAGCTACGGTTTGGGTGAATTCCAAATTAAAATCAAGCAGGTGGAATATGGTGGAAGTCGCGGAATAAGGTGGTATAGTCGTGGTTCAGTTCTAGAGATGTTTTAATTATAAAATTGGAGCGATAATCAGCTGAGGCAAGCCTAATTAATGGGGGAGACTCTTGCATTGGCTTAGGGCCTTAAACGGAATGCCATAAATGAGGCTAATGGGGCAGATAATGGAGTTCGGGCTATTATTTGGTTTGATTTGCAAATTTGGCAGCTACACGGTTGCAGTGACACACTGGGTTGGTCCTGGTTGAATTTAAGTTGGGGGAATTGGGGCAAAAAGGTAAATAAAATAAAAAGATGAAACAGGCATTGACCATAGCTATAAAAGAAATCTTTCAGGCTGAAAAGCGTAAAGATTTGTGTAGCCAATCAACAAAGATTTTGCAGAAACTGTACCAAAGATTAAAAATAATAATTGGAAAAAAAAAACTGCATTAAATCTATGGGAGTTAGGGGCCCAACAGTTGGGGATATCTGTATCATTATTGGAGAAATGAAACTTACCGTACTTATGCTACTGGAGAGGATGGTATTTAACTAAAACATTTGAAAAATTCAAAATTTAATACGCCAGTTGTGATGACTAAACTGATTAATAAAGTCCTTGAGTTTGCGGAGTGACCAGATAATTTAAAAATACAAATACTGAGACCGGTTATCAAAAAGGTAATATGTCTCTGCTTTTCACAAGATTCTAAGTGAACTTAAAACGGTTATTTTGTTATATTATTAATAACATTTCAAATTGCTAAGACTAAATAACCTTTGGGTGTGGTTCGAAGGGAGGGTGGTGGCGGATGAATTCTATTTCGATCCATACCTCATTGGTGGGAGCACGGACAGAAGGCCAAGCGAGCTCGAGCATTACAATTGACGTCATTCATTAATTACGGGAAATTCGTATGCTACATATTGTTACAATAATTGACAAGATAGCTTCATCTCGACTATCAATGAATATTATTTTGAGGTGATAACGGGTCGTTATGATTTGACGTCATTTGGAGACCTTGGGCTTGGTTGATTTCACAAATGACGTCATCAGAGCATTTTCGCTGGGGTGGCATAATTTTAAGATTTGAATTAAACTCAAAACGTAGGGATGTGAACCAAAAAAAAACTCGTATTCGTAAGCTTGAAGAAGACAGTAGGAGTTAATTCTGGTGTAAGATTTAATTCAAAACTAACGAAAATTAGCAAAAATACTGAGCAGTATTTTCCGTTTGACATTGTGCGTTTAAAGTTTGGAAGAAATCGATCGTGTAGTGAACAGCCTCTCAAAGCCATCGAAGTCATTTTTTTCTGAAAAGTCAGTTTTCGAAGGCATCTTAAACCATGAGCATTGGCTGTTTGCCGTGACGTCACCATGAGTTAGCCAATGACGAACGAGAACAGCGGCTGTTTGGCCGTCTGATTGGACTAGCCCAGACACGTGATATGCACGTCACAGCAAATAGCCATGGCGTGTGGTATAATACTCTCCTTCTCTTTTGGTTTAGCGTTTTGGCTCGGTTCTGCAAACATAATAATTTATACTGAAAATTGTCAATGCAGCACATCATCTTCTTCAAATACGTACTTCAAAGAAACTAAGTAAACAATTAATGAAATTTTAATTTTTCGAAAAAAAAATAGCCAAAGGCGTTTTGAGTTTCTACTTACCCAAAAAAAAAGTAATAAAGTACGTTGTTTGCATATAAATTGCTCTTACCTATGGGAACGGAAAGTTGAGTAATTTGTTTTCTGCAAATCTAATTAAATCCAAGTTTTTGAAAACAGCACGGGGGTCGATATGTTAAAAGAAAAAAAAACATGTTTTTCAGTTAAAGGGATGCCTGCCTTGCCCGGTCTTTAGCAAGTTTTTAACTCTGAACTGCTGCGCATAAAACATAAGGTTGTTTAAGATGAATTGTTATAACGTTTCGTGTGGTACACTACAGAACAGATCACAAGGATATGCTGCTGGTGTGAAAAAAAACGTGAAAAATGTGAAAATTAACTGTTAGGGGAAAAAAATGTGTAAAATGTGATAAAATGTGAAAAATACGAGCGGTGGTGTGAAATAAAGCAAATCGCACAAACTAAAGAAAACACTCGAGATGAAAGCAACAGTTGCTAAAATTGTGTAATGAATTTGTGAAGCTTGAGGCAGGCCTGATTTTTGAAGTTGTGTTTTTAAATCTTGTCATAATTGTGCTGTTAACGAACCGAAAAATGGTGTAACATTATTTTTATTATAACAAATTTTAAACACATCCTGAATTAGCAAAAACAAAAAAAAACTGAACTGACAAATTACCAACATTACGAGTTAAGAAAAACGTTGATTGAAGAACTGTGAAACAGCGAAAAAAAAAGACACAGTGATGCAAAAAAAAATATGTGAAAAACGTGAAAAGTAGGAACGCAAACAAAAATGTGAAAAAATGAAAAGTATAGGCGCGTGAAAAATGTGAAAAAATTTTTTAAAAAGGAATATGAAAAAATGTGGAAAAAGGCAAGTGCACACTGCAGCACCCCTGATATCATGTCGATTATGGCATGTCAAAGGTCCTGGGTTTTTCGCTAAGATTTCTCTGACTAAACTGTCTCTGTCTTCGTCTACAGTGGGGCAAATAAACCGGTTTCGGTTTGGATTCCTAAGTAAAAACAACAACAACAACAACAAACACAACGGATGACAAAATGTTGAGGGGAAAAATCAGGAAACAATTACCATTCATACGTTGTTACCGCTTGTTTGGCTTGTTTCGTGTGGGAGGGGTAAAAAAAAACAACACTGTTCATCGTGGTCATCGTGGCTGAGTGGTGAGAGAGCTCAGCCAAGTTGCTGAAGGTTTGCGCATCTGGTCGATCCCTTGGAGAGGAGACCTTGGCAAATTCCCCGCCAGGACTGCCGGCCAGGGTAGCGTGAGAGGCTACCATGCTCCTTCAGCGGCAATGGGATGTATTCTGGCTAATTCTGGACGATCTTTCGGCCCCGACGATGATCGGAGGTTTCCTGGATTGAATTCCCAGGCTGGCACCTCCCTTTACTAGATATTTCTTCTTCTCTAAAATTATCTGGTAATGTTCAAAATTGAGCCGGTTCAGCCATACAAGCATTAATTGCTTCGGCTGACTTAAGGCTCGTCAAAATTTCTTTTAAAATAATACTAATATATAAAATCAAAACTTAAATTGGAAGAGGTCGAAATTTTTAAAAACCATCAGCTTCTCGCTACCAAAATGTGAGTATGTACAAGGTTTAGAAGCTAGTGCTAGTACTATTTTACAATAAACTTTCTAGAAAAGCCTTACCTCTTGGTTTCTTGGCGTCTTCTGTGTTTCAGGTGCTGACTATGTTACGGATGTGGGCATACACGCAAACAGTGCGTTCATGGACTTATTATGAAACTCGACACAAGATGGGTGCTTTACAAAACATCGTAGGTTTTTAGAACATGATGGGTGTTATACACAACATTTTTAAACCCAAACATGTCTTTTCGTTTAAAACCAGACACGTTTTACTTATAACTAGCGATAAATGTCAGTGCAGATTGCTACTTACTTAATTTGGCTACACAAAATCACTAGCGGACTGTCTCAATAGGCACACGAATAGTCCATTTGTTTTGGGGGAGGGATCAACTATTTTTGGACCTCTAGTCAGGATTTTTTTCTGGGTTTCGAAGGAGGGGGGAATCATCGAAAAAATGGCGGTCACATTTTCATTTCCTCCGTCTACCCCTCCCTCCAGCCATAAACAACGACCAGTCTCTTAGAAAATTGGTTGAATTTTTAATTAGCTATAAATGTTATTTTGCGTGGGTCACCTAATCTTAAGGCCGCCCGCGCCAAGGCTAATCCTAGCCAAGATAATCGCACCCAATAATACTTTGAACGGTAAATGAAAACTTGAGGTTCTATACACATAATAATAATCATTTTGTTGCCGGAGCAACAGGTCTGGCAAGGATCACGGGGATCGCTGACTGCCAGCCTTAAAAGGGGCTGCATTTAAGACGTGTGTAAATAAAAACTAATAATAATAAAAAAAAACCTTGATAGGTAGGGAATGCGAAGTTGGAAAGTAAAAACTAATACAAAATAAAATTCAAAAGCTTGCGTATAGGTAAAAATTAATTTTTAAAAATTGCATGACCAATGGAAAGGTGGGATCAAATTAGGAAGGGTTGGTTAGGATCTCAACTGCCTTACCACCAAGGTTAGACCTGCCAGGGACACAAAGGTCCCCGATGGTATCGCCAGTCGAATGGAAAAGAAGAAGGGTGGATGGCCATTTGTCAAAAAATAAGATAATGAATAAAAAACGTAAAAATGTAAAGAGTTTAAAAGTCTTAACGTAAGTAGATCGTCACGTAAAAAAAATAAATAAATATTTCGTTGCGAAGCAAGGACAAGGATTGATCACTAATAATTCGCCTAAGAAAAAGCAAATGATATCAGAACAGAAAAGAGCACGGCCAATAAATAAGGCCGATTGTCAATATAAAAATGCGTAAATTAGATGTTATGAAAATTTCTTTTGAGAAAACTTGATAAATCCACTTTATGAAGCGATCTTCTGAAGGAGTTTACACCTTGCAAATTAATTAGATCATTTGGCAGCGCGTTCTAAGCACGAACTACCCTCACTGCAAAGAAATTTGATCGACAGGCTAGTCTCGATCTGGGCACAACAAGCTTGAGATTGTGTCCCCTGGTCCAAGTAATCTCGCTCAGATCAAATTGAAACTATCCGTACCCAACTAGAAGCATATACAATTTCAGCTAATTCACAAAGCATATACTACAATGAATGTGGTCAAGAATTTTCCAATCCATCAAAGATGGAAATCCTTGTTTCATATCCTCCTAGTAAATATAATTTAACAGTATTGTGACGTCACCATCCAACATGGCTGCACCCAGTTGATTTTGTCAAGGGCTGATCCGGTTCCTGCCAGTTACACGTTTTATTAGTTTGTAAGTAAAATGTAATAATAAATAATAATAATAATAAATAAGAAAATTTATTGCGTTTTCAAGGCTCGAAGTTTTAAATAAAAACTTGTGAGAGCCGCAATACATACAATAATAAATAATATATTTGATACATAATAAATTACACAATATATACAAAATGGTTAAATATGTACAAAAAGGAATTAACATACAATAAAAATCAGCTGTTTAGTTATTTTAGTATTTTAATATTTAATAGTTATTTCCTATTCAGCTAACAGCTGTCTGTGAGAACCTTTAGTTTTTGTAAGAATTTACCAATACTTGTTTTAATTATTTTTTTAAAATTCCTTTGCTTTGATAGTTTAATATTTTGGGGTCCAATTTATTGAAAATGTGTGGGATGTAATAGGGTTTGTTTTTTAATCCATAAGCATTGTTCCACTCTGGTATTCTATATTTCTGTGTTTTTTTCTTAATCGTTTGCTTTTGTTTTCATCATAATTTTTGTGTGTATTTATGTAGTAATTCTTTATTACTACCACAAAGTTTCGTAGTTCTATAATTTTTTTAATGTTATTTTTTGTATACAATTCATTTGTTTTTTTCACCTTCTTTCCCAAACAATACTTTCACTAATAATAATAATAATATTAATAATAATAATAATAATAATGTTTGTGCTGAAGCAACAGGTCTGGCAAGAATCGCGGGGATCACTGACTGCCTGCCTAAAGAGGGGCAGCATTTAAGATGCTTGTAAAAATATTTGATAAAAAGAGAATGCGAAGGTGGCAAGGTAAAAACTAAAACAAGATAAAACCATTTAAAAGCTTGCATATAGGTAAAAAAAAATAGTTAAAAAAAATTTTAAATTGTAAAAAATTGCATGGCCAGTGAAAAGGTGGGCTCGTATTAGGAAGGTGGGTTAGGATTCCAACTGCCTTACCACCAAGGTTAGACCTGCCAGGGACACAAAAGTCCCCGATGGTATCGCCAGTCGAACGGAAAAGGAGGAGAAGGGTGGATGGCCAATTGTCATAAAAAAAAAACAATAAATAAAATAAGTAAAAAAAAAATGTACAAAGCTTAAAAGTCTTTAAATAAGTTGATCGTCACATTAAAAATAAAGCAATTAATAATAATAAAAATAACGCATATACCACAATAGTTGATAGTTGACGTTTTGGTTGCGAGACGCTGACACCGTACCAGTGCAAACATGAAGGCGAGACTATGACGCTCTCTTTATGAAAGCAGACAGATCCTCCGTCCATAATTCTTTCCGGAAGCCGTACTCCGAAATCCATACATACCGTCCTTGAACGAAGGGCTTTCCGAACGGGGACTACCCACACCGCAAAAAAAGAATCGTCGGCAGTCAAGTCTGGATCCCCTAGTCTCAAGTTTCCAAGGGTGACCCCTGGTATTATGAATACATGGTGCTAGGTCGAAAAAAGGAAGGTTCGATCGAGATTTAGTTTCGAAGAATCTTGTATGTGAAGATGAGGTCAAATCTTAAACGGCGCAATTCCGGAAGCTCAAGTCCCGCTCTTGAGAGACGTTCTATATGATCAATATTACGGAGTCCTGGAAGGCACTTCGTGAATCTTGTTTAAACGGATTCGATTAAGTCGATGTCTTCAGCAAGACATGGGGACCACACAGGAGTGTACAGTACCAAGGTTTTTTTTTTTCTTAGTATGCCATACTCATTTTGTCGGTTGTTGTAGATGAACAAGTCGCATAAATGGGTATCAGTGCTAAAAATTAAAACATTGTTCATGCATGCCTTTTATGAGTCTGGTCTTGTCAGAGGACCCATTTTTATCATAACTTTCTTGGGTTACTGTATCTTGTATTCTTGCATCTTTAATACAAGGCCATCTTTAATACCTTACCTTGTGTCTTATTCTTCGATCAGCATTCGTATTTAGTGCGGACAGGCCTAAAGTTGCTGTTACTGACCAATCTCCAAGATTTTGTGCTCGCATTTTGTCATTTTATGTTTCACGCGCATTTGGTGCCATACGTTCCGTATTTACAATGCCAGTGTTACGAAACCGTTTCGCAGAAACATATCTGTTTTCACAACAAACAACAAAAAATCAACAACGACAGTATTTTTCGTTGTCCCTCTGTTTGCTCTTGTCCTAGCGTCGCCTCCAGTTGTTTGAGTAAAAATATGGGATTTATGAAAAGGAACTCCAGATTTCAGATTTTTTTTTTTTGTCTTGAGCTAATGCTTTCACTCGCCTGGACAAAAATAGCCGTAGATTTGTTTTTAGATAACACGAAGAAGCTGTCGGCGTTACAAAAGACAAAACCCCATCCTTTGTTTGACTTTCACTTTTGTCAACATTTGCTTTGCCTGCCGACTTCCACATGTTCACTAAGGCGGACAGGATGGTCTTGTCACCCAAGCTTTCTTCCCTTCATTTCACGAGCATGCAGATTCGGCTGACGAATCCAATCTGAAATCAAAGATTGGTGAAGGTGACTACGAAAAAGTTTTACTTAAAAGGACATTCCTCCCCGTGCCATTTTTATCGATCCTCCACCCTCAAGTACGGTCCCCAAAGTTTTATTTACTTAACGTTAGTCAATCCCTAGCTAAAAAAAAAAATCCGTTTTAAAAGGTGGCGACTACGATATTTTCTGTTGAATATTGGTAACTTTATTTACTGCGTCCCGCACGTATATGATCCTTTGCGCGCCTACAATAACCATGACGTTTCATTGTTTCCGGTTGTGACGAAACAGTTTTTGCGTCAATGCTGCTGATCGAGTCCCTGGCCTATACCCCCGTAGGAATTTTTGAGTGGACGGATGAAACCTGTTACAGGGGGCCAGGTACATTATAGTAGCTTTAAAAAAACAGAGGTAGAACATTTGAGAAACGTCATCCGAATTTTCTAGAACCAATTTTACAATATGACCGTTTTTTCGATAAAATTAAACATACCTGTATGCTTTCACCTGTGCTATCGATTTCCAAAAAAGTTACATCGGCTTCTGGATGAATAAAACATGCTTGTAATCAAGCTACTTGCACAATGATACTAAATTTATGTAAATATGTCAGCCGAAAGTGGTTAAAAAAATACGGTGTATGCAAATCAGTATAAAATCGTACAGTACTACTTAGCATAAAACACTTACAGAGGTTAGCAGTAAGTGCTTTTCGAAACAATTAAACAATATGGAAAGAATAAATCCCCACCTTTCAGAAAATCCTAAGTATGTCCATTTCGGGGTATTAGAGGGCTCCCGAGAGCACTTTGATTCGAAAATTACAACACGCTTTCGCTGCTATGCCATTACCTCTTCACCTTTAAATGGGCTTAGGACGGTCGTATCTAAGTTAAACGATTTCGGTTAGGGTTGATAGAAGGACTAGACCCACCTTACAGAAAATCCTATAAGTATGTCCATTTTGGGCTATTAGAGAGGTCGTAAGAGCACTTTGGTGGTGGTGGTGATCAAGACCTGAAGAATTTTTAATTGGCCGAAAATTAAATGTGTTTTACTGCCTATCTATGTATACTTGCGATCTTTTGGCCCAATCAGAGGGTACCATTCTTGCAACCGTCCTCTTTCGCAAAACAACGTTTTAACTAAAAATATTTCTTTCTTTAGTCTGGTCAATCGTGGGTTTGAAAAAAAAAATTATAACAAAAGCAATTCCTTCGCAGTTAGTCTCAAATATGTTTTATAAAATACATTCAAAATCTACGACGCTCTTGCCATGGGAACATTGCTAACTCAACTGGGGGAGGGGTGAAATGCTCCCCCGAAAACGTTTAATTGTTTAATTTTCCACATTTGAAATTTGAAATTCGCGTCGTTAGGCTGTAGGGAGTGGATATCTAAGCTAACCTCCCTGCACCAAGAGTCGGATTTAATGCCAACATTCGGAAGACTCTCAAGTAATGACATTTTATCTTTGAAAGTTCAAAGTAACTGGTATTAATATCTACCTGTCAATGGCGAATGACTAATTTTATGAAGCAAAACTCCAACCTCATGGGACGTAATTAATCAAGTCGAACTCTTACAAAATCACTGCTTAAGAAAATAACTTGATGAAATGAGCTTACATAAACCAGACTGGTACAACGCTGGCACATGCTGAATTCATCTTCCATCCTCGTTCGCATATATAAATTCTGAGTTGAACGGCAAGCCAACGCCACTAATACCGAAGGTTACATCGTCGACAACAAGAGAGGCACAGCAGATGTATTGTTAGATTCCAAGGCAGACAGCAACCGCTGCTGTTTGGTGAAAGGGGCCGCCAAGTTCAGAATGGTTCGGCCCTTCAAATGAGTGATATCAACACACCAAAACATTCGCCAAGTTAATCGCACCGACTAATAGTTCGAAGGTTAAATGAAAACTAGGACATTGCTACTTTCGGTAGCAATGTTCAAGTTTTCATTTAACATCCAAAGTATTATTCGGTGCGATTAAGTCGGAGAATGTTTTGGTGTATTGATATCGCTCATTTGAAAGGCCGAACTATTCGGAACTTGGCGGCCATTTCACCAATTTTGGTTTTTGATATGATATCACTCCTTTTTTTTAAATTGTGTATTGACTCAACTCCACTGCCGTTCAGATGTGTAATAAAGTGCCACATCAACAAGAAATTGGTTTTCAACAATTTGTTACTACATTTTGCCTATAGGCCGAACCATTCTCAACTTAGTCACCTGTTTATAGGTTTTGGGCTTGGTTGTAATTTTGTTCTAATATGTTTTATTTAGTTAATTTTGGTGTGTTGATATCAGTCCTTTGAAAGGCCGAACCACTCTCAATTTGGTGGCCTCTTTATCAGTTTTTGGCTTTGTTTATTTTGCTTTGTTTTTTACAATTGGTTTACTTTTCGTGAATTGGACGTGAATACAATTTCTTTTACAACGTTGTTTAGATTTATCGTGTTAATGCACTAGTGTGTGTCTAGGCACGCACGTCAGTATACACGTTCTCATTGTCCGAACTTTGGACGTCCAATGAGAGACGATGCCGACAATACTAAGAATGGTTATAACAATATTTTCGTACTTACGCCCCCTCCATCTCCGTTATGCCCCCAGGCTCCAAACCATAAAAGGTACGCAGTTCGTACTGTACTGCACCCATTCGTCCAATTTCATAGCTGGAAGCCTTCCCGTTATCTCGGTATCGATGAATAATCACCCTATCGGATTTAACATGGGGATGAGCGGACTAGCTAGCTAGCTAGGGAGTAACACATTTTCAACGTTATTGAGGGTCAGATTTTGCATTGAAAGCAGCTTAGCTGACATTCCAACACCAGTTAATTTTTGTCAGGTGGATCATTCCTCTCGATTTCAACACAATTTAAGCTTTTGTACCGTATTATTATTTTTCCCCAAGTACCTGAAATGTGCCCAACTATGCTTCAGGATGTAAGACACTGAACGCTACGATTTACGATTTATTTATTGAGCCAAGAAGATCTACAAATCCATGCGCTCACTAACTAAACCTATACTAACCTATACTAACCTAACCTACTGCCTCCAGATACACAAAATACAGGACGACCCTGGGTGACAACCCCAGACCACAATACATTTGAGAACCATATGAAACTCGAACACAGGGCACGGGGAACACCGGAAATGCCTCAGTTACCTGAACACCCAATCAAATCCTACTGGAATCGCTGAGTTGCCTTGCAGAAACCCACCGTCCTGCGTAGAGATCCGACACGTGAAACCGAGTGCGGCACAACACCGAGTGCAACCCACAAAGGGTCGTTCTTCCCATCGAGAATGAAGCGCCGCTGTGCGACCCAGAGGGGACAATCCAATAGAAAATGACGCACCGTTTCTTCTCCTCCTTTACATGCACATTGTAGTGAGCGTACCCAGCCCAAGCGAAACAAATGTGCTCGCAGATGCACATGCCCAGTGCGCAATCTAGAAAGCAGACCAGCATCGCGCCTGGAAAAACCGTTGAGAAGCCTAGGACAAGACGTGCTGGGGTGCAGCTCATACACAGCATGGCCAACCCAACCAGTGGACCACTCCTTCTCCCACACTGCGCCGAACATCCCCACCACCCCTGGCCGTAGATCTCTTGTTCCCAGGTTGAACCTCACATCAGTTGCTCCACCCGCCGATCCCTGCTTGGCCAAAGCATCCGCCAGCTCATTTCCAAAGCAACCAGAATGCCCCCCCCCCTCGATCCACATGACTGAGACCACCCGGCCAAACTGAGAGAGTGTGAAGAGTTTCCACCCAATATCTACCGCTATTGGATGGGTGCACTGCAGCACCCCAAAGCAACGACTCAGAAACCCCAGCCCTGCCTGACAGTCTGTGAGAACGCTGAACTCCGGCAGCTGAACATCCATACCAATATCCAGTGCCACCGAAATTGTCACCAAAGCCTAGACGAATGCTGAAGGGAGTGGGTCGAGTGTATAACAGTACTCCGGAGACTCGGAATGCACACCCCTATCCCAACCTTAAACCCGTCCCGCTGAAAGGTAGCATCGCAGTAAACCTCCACTCCACTTCCACTCTCAGTGAGAGCTCCCTCTCGCAACGCATTAGCCGCCGCAGTACACCACACCCATGGTACCTTGGGAAGCACCACGCTCGGACAAGGAAACCCCCCTTAACCCCTCATGCAACAACAGCGATGCACCAAGACCCGGCGAACCCAGCAGATCTCGGGCACCCTCAGACAGACACAAGTAATCTAACAAAATGCAACCCAGGGGGTCTTCTCGACCCCTTGCAACCGCTCGCAAGCAGACCCTAACCAACAGCTCCTTTGCGCGTAAGCACACTGGGGCATCACCCGCTTCAATCTGCAATGCTGAAACAGGAGTCGACGGCAGACACCCAGTTACCACCCGAAGACATTGATTCAACGACACCTGCACATCCTGCATAGCTCTCTGAAAGACTGCCAAAATTGGGAGATGGTAATCCGCACATGAGCGCACATACACTCTATAAAACGAAACAAAGGCGCTACGCCGAGCAACCGCTTTATTGCCAGTCAAGGACTTCAAAATATTACCCCTAGCCAAGATATTCCCATTGACAGCGGCGGCGTCCTGTGTCCAGCGAAGATGCGGATCAAGCCAGAAGCCCAAATACCGCACCTTTGGTTGGCCTGCGTTGGAGTACCATCAACCAATATGGACCCCTCCCACATCCTATCTGGCCGAAAAATCATCAACTCTGTCTTTGCACCAGGCAACTAGAGGCCCCGAGCGGCTAATGCACCAGAACCCATGGCAACAGCCTCCTCCAATGCCGCCAAAACAGTTTGCAGGTCCTTGCCCGCAAGCCAAACTGCAACATCATCTGCATAGGCGACCACATTGACCACTGAGCTCAGCTCAAGAAGTACGTCATTAATCGCCACAGCGAACAATGCAGGGCTCAAACAGCTACCTTGAGGGAGGCCCCGTTCGGTAGTTCTAAACATCAGACCAGACACCCCCCACCTTGGTTACAAACTCACGCCTTCCAAGCAGGGCACTCACTACAGCCCTAAGCTCCCTGCCAATGCCCAAACAATCCAAGGAATACTCCACCCACGAAATGTCAACCATGTTGTAGGCAGCCTTGATGTCTAGGAAGACCGCGACGGCAAAGCTATCATTGAACCAGGCCTCCCTAATGCCCGATTCGAGGAGCATCGTAGCATCCTGTGCAACTCGATTCCGCCGAAACCCAAACTGAGCACGGAAGAGGCCACCCGAGTTTTCGATTTGCCAGACCACGCGGTTTATTAGCATTCTCTCATATACCTTGCACGCACACGAGAGAAGCGCAATTGGCCTATAACTCGTGACTGCAGTCCTAACCTTTCCCCTTCCCAACACCGGAATCAAGACTGAGAAGAGCCAGGAACGAGGCACAGGGGACCCGTCAAAACGACTCTGGTAAAATGCCAGGAGAGACTGCTGTCCTGTAGCATCCAATCCCACCAGATCACCATAGGATATGCCATCAATCCCGACCACACTCTAAAGTTTACAAGAGTCAAATGCCGCCCAACAAGGACCTCACCGGCTGTCCCAAAAACCCAAGCTACAGTAGGGCGAGCATCCTGTGGACGAATCAGGGCCCAAGCCCGGGAGAGAGAGAGAGCCCTTTAGACACTCGTTCACAAAGCCTAGCCCCATACTGCATCTTTTCCCTACGGAGGAGGAACCTGGTTTCCTGGGCAACTCCAAGATACTCATACCATCTCTCATCAGAACGGATGCACCTAAACCGCTGCCATGCACGGCACCTATCCCTGACCGCCACCACACAGACAGATGTCCACCACGCGACATCCCGCCTACCTCTTCCCTTATCCCTCCGACACCCCTTCCTCTTCTTCTTAACCCATTCCCTTATCCAGGGAACAAAATCTCCTGACTCACCGATCGGTCTGACCGAGTTCCGGCAGCTATTCAGGACCCTAGGATATGTACCACCCCAAGACAGTGCCACGGGGAAATGGTCACTCCCTCTGAGGTCTGTTGAGACCTCAAATGAGAACGCCAGTTGACCCCGCTCACCCCGAAATTCTAAAGCTTTATTTCTGCTCAAACTACGAAACGAGAAAAAAATTCAAAGATCCCGAGGTACAGAGCAGTGACACGACGTAGTATTATTGTATATAACTCTATGCTAGAGCCTTAATGGGTTAGCTGCAAGGGGCACTTCAGAGAGAAACAGAAAGGCGTCATACTGAGGCCGATGCTGTGAATAGTGATTTCTTAACCCTAAAACGCGCGATTTCTGTTGTTGGAGAAAACAACGTTTTTTTAAGCCTAAGAAATCCGTTCTTCCGTTGTTTTTCCCTCCATTTTTATGTAGTGCACCTTGTAGTTATGCCCTCCAAAACACATACTGGTGCCAATATGGCGGCAAATGTCACTACTCTATTGTTTTAGGCACCGTTTCAGTTGAAAACTACAAACGTTAAATAAATTGTTCCAGTATTTTGTTGGAACTTGGCGCCATTCTAATTTTGTTTTCATCTTGTCTCCTAAGAATGCTACGGTAATATTGTTTCAGTTGTAAGTTAGTTCATTAATCCAACACTAATTACAATATTAAGCACAAAAAGTAAGACTCTCATCCAACAAGAGCCTGGTGCTCACGAAGGGGTGCCGTCCCCCCCCCCCATCCCAGGGAGGAGTTACAACCGCCCCCACAATATCGTACTCCCCCCAATTAAAAAATGGTACTTCTATATTTCCGACTTGGAGTAAGGGTTGGGGTGTCACCCCCCCCCCCCCATTCCCCCCCCCCCCAAAACACACACATCTCTATGCCGTCATAACGAGCAGGGTGCTGTAACAGCATCTTACTGTTCTGTTTGGTTTTCAATCAATATTCAACCATGCAAAAATATATACTAAAACGTAATTATTTTTGTTTGTTTATCTAGATTGATGCGTTGTGTTGACTGCTGACGGGTTATGTTGTGTTGCGGTGACTGGTAATGTGTTGTTGTTACACAATATATGTGTCGATATTTTTCCAGCCCTCTAAAATGCCAGTGTCGGTGATGCACCCCCGACCACCTGCTCTTCCCTCTGGACAACACTGTGCTCGCGTGTGATGTTAGAGCAGCAGCAGAACAAAAAATAAAAAAAACAACAAAAAACAATACAAAGTCACACTTCAAATTTTCCGTAATTGTCGAAAAAAGGCAGAACAAAATGCATTGTAACTTTCGGGATTCTATTCTGCATCTAACTAAACCTTGCGCAATGGCTGTTTGACGTGACGTCACCACAAGTTAGCCAATAACGAACGAGAACAACGGCTGTTTGGCCGATTGGACTAGCCCAGTCACGTGATATGCATTATGCACGTCACAGCAAACAACCATGGCGTGAGGTATAGTTGCTTGTTGTCGGCCGTTTCTTGAGGTAGCTCCCATAATGTAAACGAACTGTGCATTTTTTTTCTCGCGTATAAAGAAGTAGCATAGCCAAGTTCTCGAATATACGTTTGGACCTACGTCATGGAGCCTATACTTTACATTGGAGGTGGCGGTGAGGCCTTACGCCATTCTATTTAGGCTATTCGCAACTGGCACATTAGAACGCATGACTGGGCAGCTTGTACGTTAAAGAGATCGATGGACGTAAAGACTCATATAGCCACGGGCAACGTGTTGGGTAGGCAATCAAGTGCTCTTTATAGGATGGTCTGTAATCCCAACACGTTGAAATATGGGGATTAGGAGAAGAAGCAGACGCAACAATAAATAAGATTAATTCCTTCACGTTACATGTCTGGTAGGTTGTAAGAGGATTAGCACAAGACATGCTCCGGTCCGATGTGTTCAGCTGAGCCGGTTTATGAAATCATTGCAGATGAGTATACAAGTTCGTGACCCGAACTTGTGTGTTTTACTCCAATGCAACGAAGTTACTGTGGCCGTTCACGCTGAAAGTTGGTCGTGCGAAAATTGATTGCGGGCAAGCGAGCAAGAGAGTAAGTAAAAAAAAAAAATGTTCGTGTTCAAATTATTAGCACGAAACTTTGGAATGTGAAACAGATTAGGTAATTTTAAAGATTTTATTTGCGTCGTTGTACGAAATTGCGACATACACTTTCATAAAACAAAGTGGAAAACTACGCAGAGCCGAGATGAAGTGTAATTTAAGCAGATTGGATTTTAGCACCAGTCTCCAACGGTAAACCACTGATTACAACATGCATCTCCGATGGAAATCCGGGCCTAGAACTCGCAACACTCAGCGACTGGCATGTAAGGAGCGGCTTCTACTACGTCACTGCCTCACGTGCAGGTTAAGTAGGCTCCAGGTAATTTACGTTTGATTGTTTAACATATTATACGTACATGAAAAAAGTACAGTAGTGAAAATATAACAGGCAAAAGGATTGTCATAGCACAAATTATCAGTAAAGAAAATAAGATTGCAATTTATATAACCAAAATTCATAAGAAAATTTTAGTACAAATAAACACAAATAAAATACACCTACCCAGGGCCGTAGCCAGGACTTTATGATACCCCCCGCTACATTAATGCCAACTTTTTTAGACGAAACTTTTATTTTTTTGTAAACAGTGTTCCTGTAGTCAGAACCATTGTGAAATTACAGTCTCACACTTCCCATACAATCAGACCCCATCCCTCGCCCCCTCCAACATTTTCCTTGAAGTACAAATAAAATGTAAAAATCACTTATTATTTCCACTTACGGTTGTTCAGCTAAAAATCCAGAAAAAATTCGCAACGTCGGTTTTTGCTCCCTACCCACGATGCCAAAATTGCCTTAATATCAATGTCCATTTCTTGATGGATGTTTAGCAAAGCAAGTCAACAATAATCAAACTGAAACTCATTGACGTCGTGTGAAGCGGCTTACTTTGTAGATGGCAGCGCCGTCTCCGTAACAGCCTACGTAAGAGTATAGTTAGGAAATAATATATTATCCTTCGCTGGCGTCAATGAGCGCGTGAGTCAAGCATGCATTGCAAGCATGCGGTGTGGAGCTCTCGTCTTCAAGCAAGAGGTGTGCACCGTACAAAAGTGACATCTTCTGCATTCATGTATTGTGGTCATACAGCCCCATCTCTTTGCATTCGTTCACTTTGACTTTTCAGCTGCAACATCTGCGTTCATTCCTTGTTGCAGCTCTTCAGCCGCATCGCTGTGTTCATTCACTGTGGTTTTTCACTTACTGTTTCTCATTCAATCTCTACGACACTTCAGCCGCATCTTATGTGTTCATTCATTGTGACCCTTCAGCTACGTATTCAGCGCTCATTTACTGTGGAGGCTACAGAGCCGCATCTCCTGTGACTATTCATTGTGGCTTTTCAGCCGATTATCCTGCATTTATTCACTGCGGCTGTTCCGCTACCTATTCTGCATTCAGTCATTGGGCCTATGCAGCCAATTATTCTGCATTTATTCACTGAGGCTGTTCCGCTACCTATTCCGAGTTCAGTCATTGGGCCTATGCAGCCATTTATTCTGTGTTTATTCACTGTGGCTGTTCCTATACCTAATCTGAGTTCAGTCATTTGGCCTATGCAGCCACTTCCTCTGTGTTTATTCACTGTGGCTGTTCAGCTACTTATTCTGAGTTCAGTCATTGGGCCTATGCAGCCACTTATTCTGAATTCATTCACTGTGGCTGTTTCGCTACCTATTCTGAGTTCAGTCATTTGGCCTATGCAGCCACTTATTCTGTGTTTATTCACTGGGGCTGTTCCGCTACCTAATCTGAGTTCAGTCATTTGGCCTATGCAGC
>JAHWFP010104365.1:0-13274 GCA_023313725.1 Lithobius niger | reverse complement strand
TGCAGCAAGTCTAAGCTGTTCTGCATTTTCCCCAAATGCTTTTCCCCTCTGTTTGCGAGAGCCCACACCGAGACTTGTGGCAAACTCCCAAACAGATGAGAATAATTATAGGAGGCAACCACACAATCTGGCCGGCCTGATTTCGCCCCGGCACCGAGAAAGCGGCAATGGGACCGGAGGGAACCGACTTGCTAGTTTTATTAAGCTCTCAGCCCATTTCGGCTGTCCGGGAAATTAGTCGCAACTTCTCCCACACCTATACTTCTCTCATTCCTTTTCGGGTCGTTCTTTCTATCTTCTTCTTGCAGCTTTTACCACTCGAAAAGCGTTTTGGGCTGACTTTCTTCTCTTCGTTCCAGGGACTCTTATTTCCCCCTATTTCCCCTTTGCGTTTTTCCACCTTATTGAAAATTTCTTTCTGCTTCTGATATCCTTGGGAAAAAAAAATGCCTTCTGATTGTTGGCGCTTGCTTTCATCAACGGCTGGCGTTAGGGGGAAAAAGTGAATTTTCCTTGGCTTCTTCCAAGACGGAGCCATCCGTGGATCCTTGCAACGGGATTGGAACTATAAAGGTGAAAGATCCGTCAATAGCCAGAGTTATTTGAATCCAAGATGATAATGATAGTAGCAAAATTTATTTTTATTTTCTGCTGTTGAGAAAGCACCAATATTAAAACTTGAGTTCAAAAGAATTCAAAACTACATCTGATCTCAAGATATTCAGTAGATGACGTCATGTTTGAGTGGTGAGTGACATCATTGGTGCTTGTAAAGCGTCAGAAAGAAGTGACGTAACTACAATGAAACAGAGGAGGCAGCTGCCTCCAGGTCCACCGACTTTGGGCCTCCCCCCCCCTCACTGGCCCCAATTTAAAATTTGTTTGTAACCGCAGAATGTCAGAAGTTTAGTTTCGTGAATAAATTGTCTTGTGTTGAAAAAACTTAATTGTTTTATTTTTGTACGAAAGATTTGGGGGGGGGGGGTCCACTTGGTCCTCGCCTTTATGTGGCAATAAATGCCATTTTTTTGTATGAAGCATATCCGATCGACTCTTGCCTTGTGACAAAAACTGAATTTTCTATGAGGGGGAGGGGGTAAGCTCCACCGGGCTCTTGCCTTGTGTGGCAAAACTGCATTTCTGTTTTTTTTTTATGAAGGTGGCTCACTGGGCTCTTGCCTTGTGTGACAAAATCAACATTTTTGGCGGAGGGAGCGAAGCGCAGCCTATAACGGACACGAAATTGCAAAATGTTGGTTGGTTGGTTGGTCCATCGGAGGCCCAACGAAAGGTCGGATTGGAATGATATTTGGTACATCGCTTTATACCTCCAAAAGTATTGCTGAGCCAAAATTTGCCATAAATCGAACAATTATTACGGAAGAAATTACAATATTTTCGAATTTATTTCTAGCACTCACCAATGGAAATATGGAATCCCAAATAGTTAAGGAATTCCGGCGAAGCATACACCATGCTGGTGGTAGTCAAGTAAAATTTAAAAAAAAGACACAGCAAATTAAATTTTGGTTGCTTCCTTCTAGCTAATAACCTTTTTCGACGTAACTCAACGAAATCATAACTTTTGTTCGTTGCACTTAACCACTATAGAGCAGTGACAAGACGTAGTATTATTGTATATAACTCTATGCTGGAGCCTTAATGGGTTAGCTGCAAGAGGCACTGCAGAGAGAAACAGAAGGGCGTCATACTGAAGCCGATGCTGTGAAGAATGATTTGTAAGACCTAAAACGCGCGATTTTTGTTGTTGGAGAAAACAACGTTATTTTAAGCCTAAGAAATCCGCTCTTCCGTTGTTTTTCCCTCCATTTTTATGTGCTCCTTGTAGTTATGCCCTCCAAAACCCATACGGGTGCCAATATGGCGGCAAATATCACTGCTCTATAGGAAGAAACGCAACCATAAAAAAACAAAAGGATCCCATTAACGACACATATTACTTTCATTTGAAAAAATAGAATGCTTGGTGAAATTCAGTTCAGCCAGAGATTCAGCATGCCGACGAAAGTGGCGTCCACACTAGCGTTGGGAATCCCGAATATGGATCCTGAAATCGTCGCATCAAGGTGAAGCGGTGTATATAAATGGAATGTTTACAGCAGACGACGTATTTACACCAGAGCACGAAACAATATTATGCCTGCCTCTCATAGTTTAACGATTAATCGTTGCCACGGTAACGTGAAATCTCGAAACCGAAACCGGGTTGCATGGAAGATTAGGCCTAACTCCCGACCCAGTGTTGTTAGCTGCTACTTACGAAAATAGATCGGAGGTAAATATTAGGCCTGAACGCTAAAAATTAAGCCTAAAACCTAAAACTATAGGCCTTAAAAGCTAACATATTTTTTATCTACAGTTGTGATGGTTATTTCTTTTAGATTATATAAAAGATATCGCTGTTGCAGTGTGTGATAGAGGTGTGTACTTAACATTTTCGTTAGTGGTGGTGTCAAGTCCTATTCCAGGGGCAGTATTGTGAACCTTTTGAATTGTATGCTTATTGTTACTAAAAACTGTCGTACTGGTGATTGTTTGGGTTGTTGTTAAATGCCTTATTATTAATATTTTAATATAGGTACTACATTTTACACAGGTGCTTTAATGTGGTTTTATTGGGGCCGCGACCCGTAGTCATGCGCCCACAGCAAACAACACACCAACTACAACCAACCAATACAACCAAACGACCAATACAACCAACACATCAAATTAGTCCTCTTAACTGACCGCCGTAGTTACTAGCATCAACACAATTACAATTTCACCTACAACAACACTCACGCCCACTAACTGCGTGCCAACAAATGAATCACCGGAGAGGAGACGAGGTGCAGAGCAGAAAAGAGGGGGAAATCTCGCTACACTTGAGTGCCTGATCCCCTGACATAGGTAGCCACAGCTCGCAGCCTTGACAACAACCCTCGAGGCAATTCGAAGGAGAGCAAACAGTGCAGAGTCGGTTGTAACGTCGAGCGGATGAACCTTAGCATGCTCACTCGTTGAGGGTGTAGAGTCGGACAGTCTGGCAGAAAATGCTCCGGTGTCTGATCTGGCCGGCCGCAGCAGGGACACTGTGCAGAAGCTGCCCATCCCATCCTGTAACGATGGGCAGCGAGAAGGGAATGACCCGTACGGAGCCTCGAGAGGATTCTCGACGCTGAGAGAGGGAGAAGATCAAGAGGGGAAGACAAAGAACAGCCCGCTTGTAGTGCGTGCAGGAAACGACCAGTGGCAGCCGCAGGCCACTCCCTATTCCACTCAGCCTGCAGCCAGGCACGTAACTGTGGGCGTCGCATTGTCGGACGAGCAACCGGGGAGATGAACTCAGTCGCATCCTGAGCGGCAGCCCTCGCCAGTTCGCCCGCCAGTTCATTGCCCATTGTGCCCGCATGGCCCTTGACCCACGAGAGCCTGACTTGACCGTGACGGGACACAACATACAGCGTGTGACAAACTTCAAAGAGAACTGGGTCAGTGAAGTCGATAGTCATAACTGCGCGCCGGAGAGCCGCAATTGCCGCCTGTGAGTCCGTGATGGTAGTAACTGACCAGAGATCGCAGTCCAGGATGACATCAAGTGCAACCAAGATAGCACAAAGCTCACATACAGTGCTGGAAGGAACAGACAGGAGTTTCCGACTGCAACGCAGCTTTAGGGATGGAACTACTACTCCTACACCCCCAGTACATGCAATCCTGCAGAAGGATGCATCACAGAAGACATCACAATCGGTGACACCACTTGCAAAAACACCAAGCAGACCAGGACTCCTCACCCACGGGCTGAAAGGCAAAGCACGGGCCACTCTCAATGGAGAAACCATTGACGCGCACTGCAAGAGCCGCGCAACCTTCCCTAGAGGGCCCAAAATGTCCAGAACAGACGGACGCAGAGTGCAGTAATCACAGATGACTTTGCGAACGCAGTCCTGAATGCCTCTGCTGACATTGCGCATGCCAAGAGAACATAGCAGTTCCGTTGTCCTGACGTGCAGAGGTGGCTCACAGGATTCAATCCACAGTGACTGCACTGGAGTCGACACAAGGCATCCCGTGACGATCCTCAAGCACTCGTTCACAGCAACCTGTAGCATGGAAACATGCCGCTGATCCATAGACAAGAACGGAAGATGATAGTCAAGAACTGAGCGAATGAACGATCTGAACACAGCATGGAGGGACCCGCGCCTCACCCTAGGGATTCGCGACAGCCTCTAAAGAACAGCAGAACGTGACCTGACACGCTCTCGGAGTGCTAGAACATGGCTATTCCAGTCTAGCCTCTCATCCAGGAGGACACCCAGATACTTGACTGCCGAAACTTGTGTCAGAGTCGTGCCACCCACACAAATGGACAGAGGAGCGGCACCCCTACGGCGTGACCTGCTGAAAACCACGAGCTCAGTCTTCCCAGGAGCAAGAAGAAGACCGCGATCAGCGAGGAGGGTGGCTACACGCACAGCAGTCTCCTCGGCACACTGGCAGCAGAGAACTGAGTCGCTGCCCGCAAACCACAGAGCCACGTCATCTGCATAGCAGACAATGTTACTCGCTGCCCCTATCTCCACCAGAACCTCGTTAATTACAACGGCAAACAGCAGTGGGCTGAGGCAACTACCTTGTGGGAGGCCTCTGCTGGAGCTCGCGACAGAAGACCAGCATCCCCCTACCCTAGTAGCGTATTTGCGAACGCCCAAAAGGGCACAGATGGCTTTAACCAGACCCGGACCAACACCCATGCCGAGCAGACCGCGACGAACCCATTCAACATCAACAGTATCGTAAGCTGCCTTCATATCTAAAAAAAACTTCCGCCACAACCAGACCGTGCGACCATGATTCGTAAATGCCAGACAACAGATAAAGCACCGCATCCTGGACATTCCTGCCAGCCCGAATTGTGCCGGCGACAAGCAACCATGATACTCGAGATGTGATTCAAGCCTCTTAACCAACATTCGCTCGTACACCTTCCTCAAATTAGATAAGAGGGAGATTGGTCTATAGTTGGACACCAGGGATCTTGCAGTCCGTGGCTTATGAAGGGGAACAATGATGAAAAGCCATGCGGCGGGAATAGGTCCACCCTGTAGGAACTCCTGAAAATGGGGCACACAGGTGAATTACAGAGGTACTGTCTAGTTGACGTATTGCCTCATACGTGACACCATCAATACCGGGAGCACTACCATCTCTGCACTTTGCCAATGCCGAGGAAAATTCCAAGTTATCCCAGGGTAGGTCAGTTGGAGACCCATCAAATGAACAGCTCACTGGTAGCGGCGGTTTCGAGCCTGTCGGGAGGGCGTAAACACTCGCAAACCTTTCACAAAAGGCCGGGTACTATCAGAATTGTACCCGGCCCCCCTTTCGGATCGCAGACCCACTGTTGCGTTACACGCTCGGAGCCACTAGCAACAACACGCGACGCCACGCGACGCCACGCCACGCCACGCCACGCCACGCCACGCGCTCGTAAGCGAGGTGGCATTGCAAATCTTACCCCACACTCTATCTGGGTACAAATCACGCTCCTTCCGTATGATATAAGAGGACTCTTTGGAGGTGCCCTGGTACACATACCAGGTAGAGTCGCTCGGACGCCTCTTCCAGCGCCTATACACTTGGCGACGATCACGCACAGCGCAAGAACACAGAATAGTCCACCAGACAGGCTGAGATTTTTTGGTGCGAACACATTGGTGCACGCCACTCTTTCGTTTGGGAGTTACCCTGTTCGCGACAAGCCACTCTGTCATGCTACCATTTGATACAGCTGGTTGTAACCTTGCACGAGCAGATACAGTGCGGGGATGCAGGACCACTGGAAAATGGTCACTGCCCCGCTGGTCATCCGACACGGAAAACCTAAAGAATTTCTCTAGCCCGACCGTACAAAGGAAAAAATCTAGGATTGACTCCTGCACAGAATTTTTCTGCTACCATGTAAAAGTCGGTGACCCGTCATGAATCACACACAGATTGCATTGGTCAATGGCTGCACTCAGACGCCTCCCGCTAGTATCGACCCGGAGAGACCCCAGTCATAGTGGTGGGCGTTAAAGTCGCCACACACTATGAGAGGGGAGGGGAACTGCTCCAACCAAACTCTCCACTCATTGATAGTACACGAGCTTGTTGCATGAACAACGACAACCGTCACCCACTTTGCCAGCATATTAATCTTAACAGCACATGCATTCAAACCTGAGAGCACAACGCCTAACGGAAATAGGATATACGGGACTGTCCACTTAATAAAAATGCCCACCCCCTTCCCTCCTGGGATAAAATCGCACTGGAGAGCAGCTGCACCCTCATAGGAGGTCAGATTAGATTCCTGCACACCTAACACGTCAACACGTTGCAACAATTCTTCAATTTCGTGTGTCTTATTTGCAACACTCCTGGCATTCCAGGAGGCGATCGAAAAAGCAACAGATTTCAATTGGGTGAGACGAACCTAACCTAACCTCATCACTCTACCCTACTCCCACCTCTCCCTCCTCTCTTGAACTACATCCTATTAACATATCACCAAGCTGTACATCAGATTCGTTCCCAACCGTTACACCTACATCACCTACATGAACACCTTCAATTTCAAAGACCATAGGGCCCCCTTCATCATTAACCACAACTTCATGAACATCAGCTGAGCATTGCATAGAGTCATCAACAAACACTGTGCTAACATTTAGACCTCGATCCGTACTGTCAACATCGCAATTGTCATCAGCACGGGAGTTTCGTATGACGCTGACAGCAGAACTCGACTGCTGCAAACCACTCACCTTACTTTGGTCTTGTATGTCATTCGATTTTTGAGAACGATTACCACGATTACCACGTTTTTTTTCCTAGCAGGAGGCGAATCATTCTCCCTCTCTACTCGCCTGACCTTGCGGACACAACGGAGTTCCTGGCGTCAACTCACTAACTTCCATCTTGGTGGGGCTCGGCGCTAAGAAAATCGGCCCCGGTAACAGGATTTTCCTGCTGGCCGCTGACTCTACACTGAGGACCAGAAGAAGACGGTGCACTGGACCCTGGTGGTTGAACACCGATACTGGAGCTATACTGAACCTCATCCACTCTACTATTCTTTGGCAAAACACCCACTTCACTGGCTGGAACAGTGCACAGCCTAACATCTTTAACAGCAACTTCACTAGCAACTTCTGCCTGACTAACTCGCAGGTAACTACATGGGGGACTCGGATCATAGTAGGCAGCGCACACGTGACAGTAGAGGCTCGTACACACACTCCGGAAGTGCCCGATTTCGAGCATCTCAGGCACTGTGGTGGGCGGTCTGCGACAACCAGCAACAATGGCATCCCCTTCACTACGCAAATGTTCGGCACACTTGTCTTGAATGGCTTCAGGCGAAATGTAAGAAGACGAACCGCCGTGTCACATACTTCCTCTACCCTTTTTACGAGGCGCTCGAAGGAGTGGGTTTCTAGTGTCCCGAAGTCCTGAAATGCTGTTGCAACATCTGCTGGCTTGACACTGTGCGGGAGCCAGTGCAGTCGTGCATGAACCGGCTGGTCGTGCAGGTCGTAGATGTCTACGGGATACCCATTTATCACAAGTTTTGCACTAAACAGTTTGCGTTTCGCAGCTGGGGATGCAAGAGTCACTTCAAATGCGTTACCCGTTCGCAGAAGGCCAACAGCTTCCACTTCACCCTTACCTACAACCTCTTCAGCGTAAAGGTATACAATTGTGTCACAGAATACATGCCTCCCCGTTCACCACACAACAGAATCAGCGATTTTGTCATATCAGCAGACAGCAAACCGCCCCCATACTGTTTCTTTAACGTCATTATCCTGCGGTCATTATAACGCTCAATCACCACTCGTTCAACATCTGGAGCAGATGGGTTCTTCTCCCTCACCGCCGCCGAAAACAGTTTCTCTACGACATGAATCACTTCTTTGCGCTCATCCGCATGACGGCCATCTTGTTTCCTGCTGTCAACAACGACACTTTAAATTGGACGCATACCATACTTTTCTACCGCTTCTCTAGTTAATCCCCTCCTTTCTGCCTCCACAATCACCTCTTCAAAGACAACATCGTCCACGATACCAGTATTTATGTCCGAGGATGTCAACACTTTAGCTATACATAGAGCTCTCACAAGTTCGTCCACATCGTCCGCCATGTTACCACGACGCTTTGACAACGCTTGAGCGCTTCGACGCTTTGTTTGAGTTCCTGTAAACAATGTGAGAATTATCGCCAACGGAAGCTCAAACAGCGGTGGCTACACGTGCTGTTTTAGTTTTACTCGGCAGCGGGACCCACATCTTTAGTATGGGCTGTGAAAGAGGCTACAAATAGCTAAGCAGAAAGTAAATGGTGAAGCTAACGAAAGCTTGTTAACATAAATTTGACACCTACCGTAGGCGTTTATTAAAAAAAAAGCTAAAATAGGAATAAGGCCAGCAAAGAGCAGCAGTACGTCACACCAAAAGGCAAAGAGGCCAACTTAGCCCATTAAGTATTGCACCCAGATTTTAGAGGACCGTTAACAAATGTGGTACTGTCATTAAAACAAAAACTAAATCTAAGTTTGAAATGAAGATCTGTTTGCTCCGCCTACAATAGGCCCAAAACCTGTTTCCTAGTTTGTGAAGAGGGGGGGGGGATCTCTGCCTTGCGTGTCAAAACTGCATTTCTTTTTTTAACGAAAGGGAACCCCCTTTGGGCCCACCTCGTATAGCAATAGCTGATTTTGTATGAAGGGTAGGGGTGACTGCAATTCCGCCTCCGGGCCTCAATTTTGAAGTTACGCCTCTGTCAGAAAGCTTCATCAGCACCTGGAAAGGGTTGGCCAAGATCCTGCAAGAAGGGTAGGGTGGTAGACTGCCAGCTCTTTAAGCAATTATGGAAGCTATTCTGTGCACACTCTCACAACGATGATATGGTTTTCTCAGTTCAATCACGGGTCCAATCTACGCGTTTTGCTTTTATTGCGGTATAATATTTTAATTATTGGCCCCATGGTGTTTTGTAAGGGCAGCAAGGTTTTGAATTTTCAACAATCGAAAATAAACATAAATTGTGGTACTATCTTCATCAACTTGGATTCAGATAAATGTGTTTATTGACGAGTCTTTCACCTCTAAACTTATAATCCCGTGGCAAGGATCCATGGATGGGGCTCCGTCTTGGAAGTCTAACAAAGTTCACTTTTCCTCTACGGTATCCGCGGCCTATCTTGAGTTCGCCCCAGAACGAACACAGATAATCGATTGTCTGTTTTTGGTAGCAGAGTGCCGTGTTGATATCCAAGATGGTTACAAAAAACAATGGCGGCCGTCGATTAAAGCTGCCCATTCCCGGAATACGCAGCCGCTCTTAAGACATCTGCAGGACTCAAGATACGCCGAGCACATAATAAGGCCAGCCATTGAAAAGATGCCTTTGATTTAGTGGTTTTTGGTTTTTTTATTGTTTTTTTGCCTTTGTGTTAATAGATTTATCCTCATAATTTTACCTATACCAAAAGGTCATCGGAAAAAAGGCAAGAGCTCTCGGTATTGTCTGAATTTGACCTTTAATGGCCTGCAGATATACGTGGTGTGCATGATTTTAGGTGTATTTTAATAATATTCTAACCGTTTTACAGCGCATTAATTTTTGATTAATATCCCTGGATAATAATTTTTTTATTTAAATATTTGACGTCAAAATACCAAAAACCCTTGCCAATTTTTCCCCCCTTTTCCTTATAATATTACCTACCGAAAAAGGCGAGCGCCGCTGGTATTGTCTGAATTTGACATTTAATGGCCTGCAGATAGACGTGATGAGCATGATTTTAGGTGTATTTTTATTGTAAGTCTTTTATCGTACAATAATTTCTGATTAAATACCATGGATAATTTTTTTTTAATTTTGGTGTTTGAGCGTCAAAATACCAAAAACCCTTGCCAAATTAGACTGATTTACGAACTTATATCCGCAAATTCATTTTGCATTTGCACAATTCTTCCTCGAAACGGAATCATGAGCTGGGGTGGAACTTATATCACTAACTTGAAAACACTATAGTGTCCGCGGCCTATCTTAAGTTCGCCGCAGAACGACACAGATGATCAATTGTATGTTTTTGGTAGCAGAGTGCCTTGTTGATATCCGAGATCTTTACAAAAACAATGGCGGCCGTCTATTAATGCCGCCCCCTCTAGGAAAACGTAGCCGCTCATAAAATACCTGCAGGACTCAAGATAAACCGCGCACACCATAATCTCTGTTCAAAAGGAGGTTATGGATATGAGCTCCCATAAATATACGACACCATCTGCGGTTCTATTCAAAGGTTATATTGTCTTAACTCTTAGGCAACTATACGTTGAAAAAAATTTATAGTTCTGTACAAAAAAACTGTTGAACACACAGCTGTGCACATTACCACACTAGATCGTGTAGTTGGCTTCACGTTTTGTTACCAAACGCTAGCTGGGAAGTTCTAGATAAATATTTTGTTTATTAGGCACCAAAGATTTATAATGCTGTACCATTTCACTTTAAAACCATCCAGTCAGCTCATTATTTTAAATCGAAGGTTCGTGAATGGTCTGTCCGGTTCGCTAAGTTTCAAATGCAGTGACGGCGTCGGGGTGGACCACGACCACCACCACCACCCCCCCCCCCCAACCCCAATATTTCATGGCCCCCAGCCGACCCACTCTGACCTCAACACTCAGGTCACCACCAGAAAATAAAGTAATAACAAAAAAACTTGCAGGCTAAGCTTGAAATCAAATGAATAAACTGAACTTTTATTTTTTTTTTAATTTATTTATTTTTTTTTGTAGCAACTTTGCAACTTATTTTCATTTGTGTATTAATGTGTTGTATTTTACAAAAAAAAAAGTGGACTGTATTGAAGCTTCCGTGGCGTTCAGGTTGAATTAAACGGTGTAAAGAGGGGGGGGGGGGGGATTGAGGCTTAATGGCGCGTCGACAGCTTGGTCATTAGCGCCAACCTCAGTCACAGTGTAGTGGTCCGGGTTGCCACTGCACCACACATTACAGAGATATTATTCAAACCCCTATTCTAAATCTTGTCATACATCTGTACCTCCTGCAAAAATTGAAAAACACCGGACAGGAGGACAGACTTATCGCCCAATTGACGCGCAATGTCATGCGGAAGATGGAACCGACGACGAACACCATCAAGATGGCGACAATCAACAAGTAAGTGCCGGACCGTAAGTGGCCGTCGACACCAAGAACATTCAGGAGGGTCAACCCCCCGCAAAAGGAAACAGTGAGTAAGTGAGTGAGTGAGTGAGTGAGTAAAGATGCCTAATGCGGTTGCCTTGTATAAAAAAAAAAAGTACTTGGCCCACTCTGTGTCCAGATGTGCCCCCCCCCTCCTCCCCAAAAAATTCAATCCTGACCCCGTCACTGTTCAAATGTTTGGTGTTATTTTTTTTCTGTTTATTTCCTGTTAAGTACGTTTTTTGGGAGTTTATGTGTTTTCATTGCTTTTTCTTCATGCAGAAAATTGTTGTTGCCTGTTGACTGCTGAATGCCTTTATTTAATGGTTCTGTGATGCACAGGAGTTTTCTGTGCGACACAGTGGTCATCGTGGCTGAGTTGTGAGAGAGCTCAGCCTGGTTGCTGGAGGTTTGCGGATCTGGTCGAACCCCTGGAAAGGGGACCTTGGCAAAGTCCCCGCCAGGACTGCCGGCCAGGGTAGTGTGAGAGGCTACCATGCTCCTTCAGCAGCTATGGGAACTATTCTGGCCAATTCTGGACAATCTTTCGGCCCCTACGATGATTGGAGGTTTCCCGGATCGAATCCCCGGGTTGGCACCTCCCTTTACCAGATATTTGTTCTTCTCTAAAAGTCGGTAATGTTCAAAATTGGGCCGGTTCAGCCATACAAGCATTAAGTTGCTTCGGCTGACTTAAGGCTCAAAGAAATTAATTAAAAAAAAAAAAAATAACGAATATCACTCTTGTAGGCACGTTGCCATTGTGCATTATGTAATGATTTGGAATGAAATTAACTTCTTGCGTGCGCGGCGTATCTTGAGTCCCGCAAGCATTTTATGAGCGGCTACGTCCTCCTGGAGGGGGCGGCGTTAATGAATGGCCGCCATTGTTTTTTTTTAACCATCTTGGATATCAAAAAGGCACTCTGCTACCAAAAACGTACAGTCGATTATCTGTGTTCGTTCTGCAGCGAACTCAAGATAGGCCGCGGACACTTTAATGAGGCGAAGTTCCGTTATGATCACACTCCAATGTATTCGTAGGTCGTGTATCACGCAGAAACATCAAAGACTATCTAACCACACTTTACATACAGTAGCACGCGGGTCTGGAGATAGTCTAACAAAAAACAAAAAAAAAATGAATCGGACATGAGGTTGAGAAACCATGAGGGAAGCAAAATGGGCCAAGAGCCAAGAGCCAAAATCCAAACAACAATGAGATATCGCGCCGTTTCTAATTGTTGGAGGCATCCTATTGTTAAAAGATTGAGTGTTGATAATAAAGAGGCGGCGTTAGGATTATTGTGTACACGGCCTATCTTGAGTCCTGCAGGTGTTTTATGAGCGACTAAGTCTTCCTGGAGGGAGCGGCTTTAATCGACTGCCGCCATTGTTTTTGTAACCATCTTGGATATCAACAAGGCACTCTGCTACCAAAAACATACAATGGATTATCTGTGTCGTTCTGAAGCGAACTCAAGATAGGCCGCGGACACTATAAGTTAGCTTTTGTAGCAGGGCGTTTGGCTTTGGGCCGCGGCCTGCTTAGACTTCATTTATCTGGAGTAAGGCTTCGGGCCATGGCCCTGAATACAATCATCATTCCGGCTTCAGAAGCATACATGTGTCTGTAAACTGTAAGCAGCTAAAAGCATATTTTGTAAGGCTGAGCTGATCCCGATTAGCGATTCAGAATGCCTCAAGTAATTCCTTACCGACGTTTGTCATATCGGTAGAAATCGGGAACGGTAGATAAAATCCAGGTAGATCGGTAATAGACCAAACTGAAGTTATTTTCACTTCACGTCGACCGATTTTGACGTTTGGATACTACACCATTTTGAAAGTGGGCGAGTTAAATCGTTAGCGTGAAAAGTAGCTATTCTATACAGGGTGATCAGTTAAGTTGTGATTCAGCTTGAACGATACGTTATGAGGCCCGGGTGATGTGATGAGGCCAAGCAGGGCCATTGATTGGACAAGAAATGGATGACCTT
>JAHWFP010104362.1:8809-43231 GCA_023313725.1 Lithobius niger | reverse complement strand
CCCCCCCCCCCCTCCTTCCCACAAATCGCGATGCCTTTTTTTTAAAGTTAATTGTAAAATAAAGTTGGTTTTGGCCACACTTTTCGGATAATTTCGATGTTGTCTTCATTCATCCCACCCTGACCTCCACCCTTAAACAGTAGACGCTTTGCACTGTAAATAGCTATTCGACCAAGCGTTCGTACAGCATGCTGCTGAAAGGCGCACCAAAACGCAACATTCGTTTGGCAAGCAGGTAGCTGCAAGGCGCACCGTACCTAACGAAAACAAGCGATGATTCAGATGATTCATAAATGTTGCTTCTTTTTTGAAGGATAGTATAGTTGCGTGTATTTTTTTTCTGTGGGGTGGGGGGAAGGACGGAAACGGTGGTTGCGGATGTGAACTACTTTGTGAAATATGGTTTCGTTTTAAATTGTGCGCAAAAGATTGTTTGCATCGGCTCAGGACTGGTTTGAGGGATCTGGTCCCCACCTTTTGAGCAAAATGTCACAAAATATATTTTCTTGAATCAGTCGATGTAGTGGCACCGTAGCCACAGCTCGGAAAAAAATTCGCAGGAGGCCGAACAAAGCCATGGGTGTTGTTAGCTCCCGAGTAGGGTCCACTTCTTCTTTTTCACATATTCCGGAGGAACTTATTTAGCATTATGAAAAATTTTGGGGTTTCGACAGCGAGGGGGGGGGGAACTGGTTCCCCACGCACCCCCTCCCCCACCCCATCCCTTTCTACTGTTCAGGGGCCTTTATCTCTCCTCTCCTTTGTCCTGTTCGTGTTTATTTATTTATTTTTGCAGTTAAAAAAACAAAACTAGAGTCCACTATACGGCTATTGGCCCGAGAGTGAGGGGGATGGGGCGAGTTGAACGAGAGTTGTAAACGTTCCGAGCTGATTCTGGAAGCTCAAACTCTTTAAGACATTGAAATACCTGATCTGACCTAGGACGGCATGCCTTTTGATCATGTTAGCCATCGTTCTTCACATTTATAAAAATTACAATACGTTATAATTACGGCTTTAAATTTTGCAGTTGCCTTGCCCAACGTAGACTATAAAACCAATGGGTCAGGTTCTTACCGTTGCCCTCCCCCCTCCCTTCCCATCTCCTGCCTTCCAGGATCATCAGTTGGAACAGGTCATTTCCATTCTCCCCTTACGGCTTTCACCTGGTTAACGAAGATTTTCTTCCTTTTTCTAAACGTCGGGAACAACGAACATACTTGGGCTGCTCAGTTTCAGGAAAATAAAACAGGTTTTCTTAGGAATAATAAAAAGGAACTTCTGCACTATTCTTTTAGCTTTCGTAATTAAAATATAGCATTACTTCTACCGTATTTCATTACGGAAACGTTAAGAGTTACGGTAGAGAGAGCCCTTGACAAGAAGCCAGATCTGCTTCGCGTCAAAACGCGTCAGCATACTGAGTTCTTGCAAGGTGCTCCTGTCTTGGCAAGATTAGAGGATATTGCAGTTTCGAACGTAATTTATTACATCGTTTTCCCACTGGTAGGTGCACCTTGCTGCATCCGAGTTTGTTTAGTATGAGGCCACAGTACGGCGCGCGCCTTGCAAGGCACTCTGATACAGGCTACCAACGCTTCCACTAAACCATGACTTAAATACTCGATCATAAAAAAATAGGGACAAATAGGTCAATATCTCTGTAACGAAGCATTTTTGGATAGGTGTTATATAGAACTTTTCGACTTGTCTTTACTTCCTGAGTATGCCTTGGAAGTTTGTCGGTTTTATTCTGAAACACCCTGTATATATGCTCCGCGCGTCTTCTTCAACATTACCCTTCTTAAGTTTTAATGGCCTTCGAATTATGACTGAAATGTAGGAACCAAGAGACGTGCTCAAACTGGCGGATACAAAAGGAAGCTCAGAAGCGGTGAGGAACGGCGACAAGATACAACTACTGAGTTTGAGGAGTGTTGCCGTGGTAGAGTCTGGGAAACTAATGCATTTTTTCGCCGTCCTGATGCCAGTTCGCGCCACAAAAGACGAAGTTTTCGAAACGTTTCCTGCTTTTTAGGCTATTTTTCTTCCATGTTCCCTCCATTAATTCGATAAGCACAATCCATTGCACGCCTCTTACAGCTTTCTGCTTCACTCCGAATTCCGTATAAAAAAAAAATCTCAGCCTAGCGGTAAAATAGCAAGTACTTCAATTTTTACTCACTTCCGTTTCCAAATTGAAAATTCGAGCCATCACTTCCGTGTCATCCTCTTTACTCGTCTGTTTTTCTTCGATTTGCACGAACACACGGCAGTAGAAAAGAGATGCACTCCAACATTTAAATGGTCAAGAGAGAGAAAAAGTAAGGAAGGAGAAAAAAGAAGGCTGGAGAAAAAGGGAGAAAAGATTTTAAAAAGTGATGAACGAGACAAAGTGGTGAGAAAAAGGAGGAAAGAAGAAAAAGTGAGAAGGAAAAAAGTGAAAAAGAACAAAAAAAGGTAGGAGAAAAGTGAGAATAGAGAAAAAGTGAGCATCGAGAAAAAAATCGGGGATAATAAAAGCGGAGAAAGAAGAAAAATATAAAGGGGGGGGGGAGGAGAAAATATGGAGGAAGGAGGAAAAAACTGAGGAAAGGCGAAAAAGGGAAGAAGGAGAATAAAAAAAAAAAGGAAGGAAAATAGTGCGGAGCCTTTGGGGAAGGCAACCAACTCCGAATACCAACCATGTAAATACGACTGTACTATGGATTTCCAACTGCACTTTATGTCACCGTTCATATTTACTGAAGAATTAAAAAAAAATCCACGAAGTCACCAACCACCAAACAATTAAAAAAAAAAGCCAAATCGACCGTCATTTTATACAATGGCGTCCAGAGCACAACTTTTGCAAATATTGATGTTAGGTTTTAAGATTGTTGAATTTCGTTTGTTACTTAGGGACTAGCACTAAATATTCGTAAAGTGTCATTTTTTGGTGAGTTTATTTCTTCTTTAACTAACTGGAGTACTGACAAATTTAATGACAAAAGCTCGGCCATTCCATATAATTTTTAAGTAAATCTAACGCGTAAAAAAACTGTTTAACATTAACTAATTCATGCAGTTTTAAATAATTATTGTTTGTTAAGCTTTTGTTAGCTTTGTTACGAATTTGTCGTCATCATGCAAAAATTTACTATTTTATCTTTATAAGCCGCAACCCGTGCTTCGTGCAGATGTTGTTGGATGCAGCGTTTGCAACATTGAATCGTTTGATCTCTCATGTTTCACCAAATTGTCGTCATAATAGTGCGGAAAATTGCTATACATCCAAACATGGCGCTTCGGTCAATGCGACGGAAGCCTGGCGTATTCCGAATATATATTTATAGTAAGTAAAACAAAAGTTAGTCTGTTAAATGGATGTACCGTACTGTAGATTTGGATTATGACTGGCATTGTGTATAGCCTATAATGGTCTGGGTAAAGGACATAATAGGGATGGATCGGTTTCATATTTTTTTTGACTTCGGTTCCGGTTTCCAGCCCCACAAAACCGCGGTTTCGGTTTCGGTATCGGTTTTTGCCACCATTCTCCCCAAGCAGCTATTTCTAATTTCTTTTCCTGTAACAGTAGTAATACTGGCTTGTAACCCACTCCTGTTTTCACTTTAAGCCGCGTGATAGACCATGGGTATAGCTGTGGCACCATTTTCCTCTATTTTCATTTTAATGACTCGGGGCTTTGTTGGCATTTATACATAGAAAATAATTATTATTATTTTTTTTTAAATAAGGAAAATAAACCAATTTTTGATTTTTCGAACACCGTACGAAAAACCGACACAAAATCCGAATCTGTTTCGGTTTCAGTTTTCAGTAAAAACTGAAAATTCGGTTTCGGTTTCGGTTATTGACTCATCCCTAGGACATACTAGGTTAGCTGCTCATAGTTCACTAAACCTTAAACTGACTTTTTATCCACAGTAAGTAGTGTAGTCAGACCTGTAGTCGCCGCCTCCGAGGTAATGGTCTGAACCTGGCTCGCTCAAGCTTAACAGACAATAACCAAGATGTCAGTTGAGATTGCGTGATTAGGTTTTGGACGAGATAATTGGTGGCAGCCACTTTGGCTGATTCCACTACTTTTACAGCATAAACTGGATGGGTACCTTTACCCTTAAGGAAGTTTTATTTCACATCACGTACTTTGGTGGTTTTCTGGTTTGTGTTTGTTTAAAATATTACTCGTTGCGAGGTGTACAAAAAAGCGTGAGGATAAAGCAACGTGTAAAGTGTTCGTCACAGAAAGCGAAGATATCAGAGCCAGATCGTTCGCTTCCACTAAGTGTGTGGTCTGAACCGAGATCACTCAAACGTAACTCACAACTAGTATGGTGTCAGTTAATAGAGAGTTTTTTTTTTTAATAAAAATTCCGTTTGAGCCTTAAGTCAGCCGAAGCAATTTAACGCTCGTGGGGCTGAACCGGCTCAATTTTGAACATTAATGTTTAGAGTTGGAAGGAGAAACTTGGTGACAGCGATTTTATTTTGGTAAAATATTACTAGTGGTTTCCCATGAAGTTCAATTATTGACTTTCAGGCTGAAACATTCTCCAGGTCAACGGGGTTTACGTAGAAGACAACGCAAAGTCCTATTTTAGTACTGTGGGCAAAGGACTACGAGATGTGATCGTCGACTTCGTGCTAGCAACTTATTGCTCCGCTATAATTCATATGCGATCCAGTTAGAAGTTATCGCGCTGAGTTACTTATTACTAGTTAATTCTGCTCAGATAAAATAATTTAAGCGACTGTTAAGGCAGAAATTTAGCATATAGTTCACGTTTGGCTTCAACAAGTGCTGTTTATGGAGATTTTTAACTTCGAAAATAGAAATAATTTCTAATGCAGTTTTTTTTAACTTGGAAACTTGCCACCTGTGGTCAAACCAATTGAAGAGATAAACAAAACCACACAAATTTACCATAACCATTTTAGCAAAAACGTACGTACATCAAAAACCAAAACTGGTAAAAGGGGCCGCCAAGTTCCGAATGATTCGGCCCTTCAAAAGGAGTGATATCACCACACCAAAACATTCGCCAAGTTATTCCGACCGCGTAATAGTTCGAAGGTTAAATGAAAACTAGAACATTGCTACTTTCGGTAGCAATGTTCAAGTTTTTATTTAACGTCCAAAGTATTATTCGGTGCGATTAATTTGGCGAATGTTTTGGTGTGTTGATATCACTCCTTTTGAAGGGCCGAGCCATTCGGAACTTGGTGGCCCTTATTTTTACCAGTTTTGGTTTTTGATATGATATCAATCCTTTTTTTTTCATTGTGTATTTACTCAACTCGACTACCGTGCAGATTTGTAATAAAGTGCCACGTCAACAAGAAATTGGTTTTCAACACTTTGCTATTACCTTTTGCCTATAGGCCGAACCATTCTCAACTTAGTCACCTCTTTATAGGTTTTTGGTTTGGTTTTAATTTTGTTGTAATTTGTTTTATTTAGTTAGTTTTGGTGTGTTGATATCACTCCTTTCAAGGGCCGAACCACTCTCAACTTGGTGGCCTCTTTACCAGTTTTTGGCTTTGTTTATTTTGTTTTGTTTTTACAGTTGGTTTATTTTTCGTGAATTGGACAGTGAATACAATTTCTTAGGCAACGTTGTAGAGATTTATCGTGATACACTAGTGTGTGTGTATGCACGCACGTCAGTAAACACGTTGTCATTGTCCGAACTTTGGCTGTCCAATGAGAGACGATGTCGACAATACTAACAATGGTTATAATAATATTTTCGTACTTACGCGCCCTCCCACGCCTCCCCGTTACGCCCCTAGGCTTCAAACCATGAAAGGTACGCAGTTCGTATTGTACTGTACCCATTCATTCAATTTCATAGCTGGAAGCCTTCCCGTTATCTCGGTATCGATGAATAATCACCCTATGGGATTTAACATGGGGATGAGCGGACTAGCTAGGAAGTAACTAGTAACACATTTTCAACGTTATTTAGGGTCAGATTTTGCATTGAAAGCAGCTTAGCTGGCATTCCTACACGAGTTAATTTTTGTCAGGTGGGTCATTGCTGTCGTTTTCAACACAATTTAAGCTTTTGTACCGCATTATTATTTTTCCCCATGTACCTGAAATGCGCCCAACTATGCTTCAAGATATAAGGCTGCGTTTACAATATAAAAGCATGTGCGTGAGCGTGGCGCTCGACGCTCGACGCGTACGCCAGTTCACGAACAAAGCAGTGCGCGCGGACAATCGGCTTGGCCCGCTCGTGGTATCGTCACGCTAAAGCAGACGCTCTTTCATTTACAAATCAAACGCGTGAGCAGGCGCGTGAGCTTAATAATGCTGGCCGATACTGCGTTCCAACTATGCTGTTTCACAACTTACCCCCTTCTATAGCACCAAGATTCGATGCCATACGGGTCAAGTGACTGTAATTAATCTGGCCGTTTATTTTGAGCGTTCAACCTTTTAGCACACCACGTTTTCCTTTCTTGTGGCGCCGATCGGCGCCGATGGAATCCGTTGATGCCGCCATTTTTTTATCCCAGCATGCAACAACTAAGCGTGGGAGCGTCGCTTGGCGCTCACCGAACTAGGTCCAGTAGATATTAGCGTGACGCTTGAAAATAGCAAAACGCGCGCGTTGGCCCACCTACTCTACAATTGTAAATGGTCGCGCTTAAGCGTTGAGCATGGGAAAAACTCTAGTTTCACGTACCGAGCATCACGCGTACGCATCAAAATCAATATTATAAATGCACCCTAAGGCTGCGTTCATGGAGAAAACCCAACGACTAAGCGGACGCCGAAAGCTTACGCGGTGAAGAAAAACAAGCAGTTCGCCCAGCCGCGTGTTGCTGTTGTCTTCGCGGCCCGCGAGCTCCAAATCGCGTTTATGTTTATGGCCGTTTTGAGCGGAGGCTTAAAGAGAAACGCGATGCTCACTCGACAATATACGACGGTATGCGAATCAGTACAATGTGGCGCAAGCCACACAATATAACAGCACGAGGAGCTTGGCGGTTGTTGTATTAGAACAAATACGTGCCAATTATAAAATTACGGGCAGGCTTTTGCATCACGGAAACCTGCGAAGTGGCCGCTCGTAAGCGGCAACACGTGGTTCGCCATTTTCCTATCCCAGAGTGCAACTCAACAGACCTGGCTCCCGTGGCCCGCGTACGCGGTGCGCGGCTTTTTTCTAACTCAGAACAGATCAGGGGACCGCGCGTGAGATGAACGATTCGCTCGTGCCTTCCCGCGTGAGCTTTTGACGTAAACAAACAAGCGGACGCGGATAAGTAGCAAAATTCCTTTCACACGCCGCGCCACGCGTCGTCTCAAGGCGTTGCGCGCGGTCCATAAACAAAGCCTTAGACACTGACGCTATGGCGTCGCGCTACAATGGTTTACAACCTCGACAATTGAATTGAATGTGATGTTTATTTTGACGTTTGTTGCCTAACTTGGCGCGACACACTAGCGTGTGTCTAAATAAACCGCAAGGAGTAACATGACAATGACCATAATTATTCACTAACAGCAACAAGATTGTTAATGGTAATAATTGCCAAAATTCTATTGTTTCAAGTTTCTGAGTAATTAGGGGGTTTAGTTTGGATTTATGTGGTTTTGTTCAAAAAATAATGGTTTTGTTACAAACACCATGTTAAAAATCTTATATTTTTTCCTTGCTAGGTTATTGTATCACTACATTAGTGGCAGCCAGTTCGGGTCAGATATCACTATTTTCGTGACAGAAACTTGGATCTATTTACCATTACTGCTTTTTTGTGTGATAAAAAAAAACTCCGTAAGGGCACTGGGAACCACGAAGATTTCTTCGTTGACGCCACTACTCTAATGGACTTCGCTCTGATCAGTGACTCTTAACTGACACACCTTGGTAGTTGTCAATTAAGTATGAGAGATCTCGATTCTGGCCATAAACTTGTTGGTAGCCATTTTGGCTCTGATACCAGTACTTTCAATTGCGTAAATTCAGTGGGTCCATTTACCCTTAAGTTGTTTTTGTATGATACCAGATCTTTACCCATTTTTTTATTATTTTTTCATCAGATTTGTCATTGGTGGTGAGGTATTTGGAATTAATTCCTGGTTTAGTGCCGTGTTCCCCAGCCCCAACCACACAAAAAATAAATAAATAAATAAACCACATGTCTAACATGGCTGCTGTATGCCATGTTAGTAATAATTTTTTTAATTTCTTGTTGCAGGCTTAGGATATCTAGGCATTAAATGTACCGGCAATGACGTCTGCGATAACAACGAAAAATGTGTTGCGCTATGTGGAGGTTGTTTCTGCGTCTTTCAACAAGCAGTATTCTATCCTCCATGTGGTTCAAACTTGAGTTCAGAAACAGGTACGGTAACTTTCACAAAAAAGAAAATAAAAAGCCTATGTGCAGGATATTTTATTACTTACAGGTGATAACAACGATAAATCTCATATACGATTTATAGTCAGTGTACTTAGTTACTCTGATGCTCTTTGCAATGAACTGCAGCACACTTTTTTTTGCTTCACACTGTGTTCGTAAGCTATTACTATCGATCACGTCTGGTCGCAGGTAACAGATTCTGGTAAGTGATGTCCTTTCGTCGTTGTGACATTAGTGCTATATTGTTCATCACTGTTTTATGTAAGAATGAAATCAGTCAATGAAATTAGGAAAGATGCACCAAAATTTGCCTTAGGTTAGTAACTGAAGTAAAAGCCTACAAGCCGACAACCAGCAACCAACAACCACGAATAAGTTTAAATTCCTTTAACAAAAAATAACAAGCTAGAAGTATCTGCGAATACTACTGAAAACCACCCATCAAAAGCTCACAAACTTGGCTGAATCACTGGCGAACCACACCAATAACCTCGTTATTCTGCGATTAAAATATGATGCACGTGGCCTAGTCATAAGCAGCGTTGTGAAAGTAAGTGATCAGACCACCGACTCCATAGTAATTCACCTACGTTGCAATGCAAACAGTGGGCAAACCGTTCAAAAAGTGTTCTATTTCCTTCTCACGTTACCATACAGCTATGATGTTTAGTCCATCACGTCAAGTGTAAATTCATTCCCATGATGCCTCACGGTTCAGAACAGAGCCAGCTGTAGCATTGCTCCAGTGCAGCACATGTAATTCTCGTGGTAAACTCACAAATCACTTCGATTCGCCTCTAACCAAGCCCCCTCCTCCCATCTGCTACTGAGTAGTTAATCAGCAATTGGACGAAGGTCCCTGGACCCACGGGGTCTTTCGTTCCTAGGCTCGCTGATTCAGGTTTCGACAAATAGCTCACTTTCCATACTCACTGTTTCACCACCATGAGCGCGGCTCCATGAGGACATAACGGTTTTTCGAGTTTGGAAATTTGTTACCAAAGCGTCAACTGGTGGGACGGGGGACGGTTTGCAACACGTGATCAGTTCATGTCCACTATACCGCTAACAAACTTTTAGTTCTTGCTTTAGGTTTAGTTTCAAATTGAAAATATAAAATGCAAATTGTTACTTCTTTACAGAGTGATAAAAAAACTGTGTATAATAATAATAATAATAATAATAATAATAATAATAATAATAATAATAATAATAATAATACCATATTTACCACATTAAGTGGAAGGAATACAGAAGGGTTGTGAACCAAATAGTGTTCCCGGGTAAACTGAAGAATTTATTAAAAAAGAAAACGACTTAGAGAATGGACATGAGTGGTCTTTTAAGAAATCTACTTAAACTTTCCTTTTGTAACTTTGCTCGAAACCCCACAACCGAAGTTGCATCAACTGTTTCACTGCTAAGGGCGTTGTATGTACTAGTAAAGTTTCTTATTGGGAAATTATGAAACGTAGCCCCATAGTGTTGGCTTTTCATAGCAAGTAGGCAGCATTCCCACGATCTATGCACGCACTCGTCCATTTCATGTGCAAGAGGTGCTGGGTTCGATCCTGACCTCAGCCATCCCTGGTATTTTCAGGAAGAGGAGGGCCCTGTGTTGCCTCGTGCTCTTGTCTATTGTGTCATGTATAAGATCCTGGGAATTTGCGATTAGAATTACCTAGCAAAATTGTCCCTCTCTCCTTCTGGCGCCAAGGCTTCAGCTTGGTACACGGCAAACTTACAGCACACACTCGTTACTACCATCTTGGTTGGACATGAACTAAGCGGTCCAAATCTATGTATCCAACAGTAAGCAGACGATAAATCTATGTATCGTCTAACGGGAAATGAAGTTCTTGACTTGCCCGCTAGACGATACATAGATTTCTGATTCAAACCCACTGGATGCAATTCTGGCCATAATTGATCCTCACGAAAACTCGCATTTCCAACTTCACGGAGCGTCATATGCGTAGGTGCTTCAGAACGCACTGACAAACGAGTGCCTAAGAAAAGTAACGGCATCACTTAAAATTACCCTTTTCCACCGCGGACAGAGCAGACTAAAAAACTCGGGACCAATCACACTGCTGAATGGGGTCAGGTAGAACTCTTACATTGGACAACCTAGGATCAAGCAATAGTGCCTTCAACTAAGCTTCTATATTTTATTCACCACTGTATATGTGGTGCAGAATGTATCATCATTTTATAACTAATCTCTATCATCATATTATGGATATGTTCGCAAAGGTAAAAAGCATTAACCAAAAACTTCGTATTTGTCTTCTACCAACGATGGCTTGAAGATTGGCTGTCATAGCAACAGTCACATCGGTTGGTGTTGTTGCTTCTAGAACTTAAGGAAGTCTAAATGGGCCCACTGGCAGTGAGTGACGAATGACGAATAAAATGTGGCCTACAGACAACATAGTGATAGATGTTGGTTGGTTGGATGGTTGGTTGATTGCAGTTTTGTAGGCTATGAAAGATCAAATGAAAGATCGGATTGTAGTAAAATTTGGAGCATCACATCATCACATGGCAAATATAGTTGAACCTGAATTTTGCTTAAATGGATCCGGTATTACAGATTTATAACGTATTTTCGAATCCATCGATCTAACACTCATCACTGTAGGTATGGAATAGTGAATAGCTAAGAAATTCTGAAGACGCATATTCAAGTAAAGTGGAGTGAGAACCGGATGTAATGGAAGAAGTAGAGCCTGAAGATGACTGCATCGAATCGGGACCTGATGAATCTGAATCGGAAGGTCATGGTGGGTAGGCTAAGACTCTTGTGCGCATCATCATTGGGGTAAAGATGATTACGAAGAGGAAATCATGGAAATTCTAGCATAGTTGGAGGTAAGAGATACTATAAGTAACAATGAAGAGACTAATATACATCGAAACCTAGCCCATTTGGAAATTTTGCACGGTTGATTGGTTTTAACACGATGTAGTTTTGTTGGACATCAATAAAAAAAAATTTCACATCGTCATGAAAGAACACGTAGCAAACATTCAAACTGGAGAACTAGATGAGGTGGTGAGAGCTCGCATATTTGTAGAGTATCGCCGCGAGTATGAGGTCATATGGACTCATCATGAATTTACCACGGAGACCGCGAATACGGATGGAACCAGGTCGCTCATTCGCAAAGTGGGGTAGGCGTCATTTCTCAAGATTCAGGGTGGCGCAAAGTGTAGAGGGTGAGTCCCTGGGGTGAACATAGATTTTCCGTGGAATTTGGTAGAATTTACACAGTTTTGGTTGAAAGGGGAGTGTGTGAGTGTGAGTTGGCGAGCCGTGACCTTGACCTTTGAGAAAATGACGTCACTTCCGGTTTGACGAAGAGACAACGATTTTTTTCACCTTGACCTTGACACGAGACCATGATATTGACCCATGATTTGACCTTGACGCGTAACCTACACCTTGACCCGTTACCTTGACCTTCATCTTAACAGACAAAGCGACAACGATTTTTTTTATCAGATCATGGGGGCGGAGGGGTGGGGGGGTTGCGAGTTGTGGACTGAGTGTAGTTTTTACGTGTAAAATGAAACAATTTGAACACTCGCAGAGTACAACTTAATTTGTGTGCATGTGTGTGTGTCCGTTAGTGGATAGCGTGAAATAGCCTTCTCCCTTACTGAGTCACAAGAGGTCCTGTGGAACCCCGAGTGAAGCAACAAAAGCACAGCTGAGTTGTTAGAGACTGGGCCTATGAACCAAGGGGTTGCTAGATAGAATCTGGTCTCCCGACTACAGGGATTTTAAAATTCCTCTTTGTTCTCTGGAGTGGTGAGGGGTTATTAACGTCTATAGCAACCTGCTAATGTTCTAGTAATTTTTTATGTTTAATTAACCGCTTCGAGACCATGATGTATAATACAGCCAAGGCTTGGGCTACAAGCCAAGAGGATATGAAATCGAACAGCCTCACCGACCTCTGTACACATTTTGACAACAGGACCCCTTTGTCGTATGCCCGGAGTGGAAAAGGGGAATTCGTTTTTTCAACTAAAAAAAATTAAAGAATGTTTACGAATGAATGATACTTTGTTACTATACTGTACTGCTGGCCACGGAAAGGCCACAGAATTACCACTAATACTTAGCATACATAAAGGATCAAAACAGTCACGCCAAAAAAGTTTAATATTAAAAATAAGTAACCCTAAATTTAAAACACAATGGGCATAGTCAGACAATAGGCTGCATTTCACAAAACTGGACATATCAGAGTTTGTAAATTTGGCTTTAAACGCTGGATTGCAGGAAACCACACTTAAACACCACTATTGAAAAAAAAAACTGTTTACTACAATCACGTATTGTTACCGACTGTTTAGTTGACTAATATAACAACCATAACAGCTGCCCCTTCTTACCACCCTGTAAAATCCGTCCGTGTGCGGTAAATAAGCAACCGAAATAAAAAAAAACTAACAAAAAAAAAAGGAATTGGCTAAGTAAAAAAAAAAATCCTCAAAAAATGCAGTATAAAATTCTGAAGAAAAACAGTGGCTCTAATTCCAGAAGGCAGGGTACAGGTTTCACCTGCATTTTTTCCCCGTCTCACAGCTATTTATTTCTTCTGGATCTTTCCTCATGGTTTTTTTTTTTTACGTTTTATTTTTCCTTCATAAAATCGTCCCAAAGGGGTATCAACTTTCCCTTAAAAATGAACCATGGAGCTTATTCAAAGGCAAGCAGTTATTACAGTGATCCTTTTCCAGTTATAAATAATTATGCTCTGTTCTCCAGATGGTAACGCTTCCTGCTATGAAGGGGAAAACACATGTGGTTCTGGAAAATTATGCTTGCATAGAGAGGAAAGTAAAGGTTGTGCCTGTCAAGAAAAAATATGTAGCAGTCGAAATCATGAATGCAAAGAGAAAAGAAAAAAAGGTACGGTAAATTAGTCTTGCGTTCTTTCCTGGCTTTCTTTTATTGTTTTTTTTCTATTGGTCAATTTCGGTTTTATATAAACCACCACAGCCGATGCCGGTATGTTGTAAGGGCAATAAATGAATGATATAACGCAGAAGTTACACAATGGAGTAGTTTGTATGAAAATCTTTTTAATTCATTTTCACTAAAAAGGCCAAACAAATAAGTTGTCAGCATAGAAAAGGAGGCCCCACCTGGTGCCCATAGGAATGCCGCCACTTATCCCTTAATCATCTGGAGATACCCCCTCCCCTCATCTTGGCTGCGTCGTACCGAAATGGGGCACCCCAACCCCCTCCAGATGGTGATTTGATGCCCATTTACTGGAAATAATGATATAGTTAAACTGACCTTTACCCTACTTAGAACCCCTCAACCCATCGGAATTGTGACTCTAACTGAACCCCAGATATTTATGAATCTGAGTAGTATGAAAGTACTATTTTCACAGAGAGAAGACAGATACCAAGCCCTCATGTAACCCAGACGTGCTACCATCTTGGAAGAAGACCATAAATTTGGAAGGTCTTTACGTCACATCTTGTCTGCCATTTTGAATGATATAACATCCGGTCATTTTTGGGAAGTTGGCCCACCCCCATGTTTTGACTTAACTGATTGTAACTCGAGAACTGCTGGTCCTAGAGCAAAAACCGATCGAAATTTGGCCACTCTTACAAGAACCCAACCGGGGGTCCTACCCAACTGATAGCCCACCCCCAAAACTTGAGAACCATAACAAAAATCCGCTCGGGATTTAGCCATCCCTTGGCTGTGCCTACGCGTGACACTCCCCGGAAATCGGGTACCGTCATTTTTGGGAAGTTGGCCCACCCCTCATGTTTCGACTTAACTGACCGTAACTCAGGAACCGTTCGCCTAGAGCAAAACTGTTCGAGATGTGGGTTCCCTTGGCTGTACCCTACGCGTAGCCCACCCCAAAACTCGGGTACCATCATTTTTGGGTAGTTGACCCACTCCCATGTTTCGACTTAACCGACCGTAACTCTAGAACTGTCGGTCCTAGAGTGAAACGGTTAGAATTTTTGCTGTCCCTGGCTCTACCCAGCACTTTGCCAACACTATGTAATGGGTGGCTGTTACCGAGTTCATTTGGTAAAGAACTGACCGTAACTCGGGAACCATTGGTCTTAGAGTGAAATGATTCGGAATCCGGTTTCTCCTTTGGTCGGGCTACCGCGAAGTTCATTTCTTTTTCAACTGCTACTGGCATCCCCCTCGTATCATCAGGGTACTGAGCCCCTCCACCATGTCAAAGCTGCAGTTATCGGAGGGATGGGATGGGAAGATGTTGTAGGGGATGGGTTGGGATTAGGACGGGGTCATGACTGCCTTTCCACCTTGGTTGGACCTGCCAGAGACCTATGTCTCCGATGGTATAGCCGATCGTGTGGGAAATGCGGGTTAAATAGGAGTAAAGACTAATAACGCCTAGAACCAAAATAGGGCCCTGTACAATCCCTAGGACGCAATTGTTGAATTCTATAGGGTTTGTAATAGAGGGGCTCTGGTTTGCTTATATGTGGCACATCCTGCAACAAGTCCATCTCCACAGCCTTTGCAGCCAATGCCTCCTCCGGCTTAGAATCTTCACCCCCTGCTCGAGCTGATTCGGGAAGAGTGAAGTTACCGCTTTCCCCATACCCGCATTTCTTGCAGTCTTTGTCTTCTCCTGCTTAACCTACTTCCCAGTGACCGGGTCGAGCTGCCGTGGAATGAGAGGAGCTATCACTTTGGGATGGTACTTGCATCGATCGGGAAAACAGTACATGAGCTTCAAATTCCTCAAGAGCCTCACCTCTGCCTCCGCCTCATCCTCCGTGGCTATTATCTCTTCATGGGTCGAAGGCTTCCAGCCCACTCGGTTGAGCCGTATCCAGGTGAGGTTTCCCGCTTTGATCATATCCATGCATCTCGCATATTTCGCTTCTCTCGCATCTCTCTCAGTCTTCGTCTCCTCTTGCTTAACACACTTCCCAGTTGCAGGGTCGAGCAGCCACTGAGTGGGGCGAGTTGCCTCTTCGGGACGCTACCTGCGTCGATTGGGGAAATCACACTGGTATCGAGTCTCGGACTGCATCTTCGAGGTGCGGATTAGAAGCTAAGTCTTGTATAAGCAGATTTTGCTTTATATACGAAAGGTTTTTCGATCAACCTTGTGCGACAGCTCCAGGAAGTGTGGACCCGTGTGCTTAATGCGCGAACCGCTGGTCCTGGAACAAATTGGCTATGGGTTTGGCTTCCCCAAGTGTGCCCTACGCCACCACTAAGTTCATTTTGCAATTAACCAGCCGTAACTCGAGAACCGCTGGTCCTGGAGCGAAATGGCCCGTGATTTGGCTTCCTCAAGTGTGCTCTACACTGCCACCGACTTTATTTTGCAATTAACCAGCTGTAACTCGGTAACCGCTGGTCCTAGAGCGAAATGGGTCGGGATAGGACTCCCCGAGTGTGCCCCTCACCGCCACTGAGCTCATTTTACATTTGACTAACAGTAACTCGGGAACTGCTAGTCCTAGAGCGAAACGGTTCAAAACTGGTTTCCCTTAACTAAACCCCACACCCCGGTCACTCCATCAGACGGCTACCACCAAGTTCATTTTCTTGCTCCATCACAAGGCTGCCGCAAAGTCCATTTTCTGGTTTCCCCTTGTATCATCAGGGTACTGAGCCCCTCCATTTCAAGGCTGCAGTTATCGGAGGGATGGGATGGGATGGTGTTGTAGGGGATGGGTTGGGATTAGTACGGGGTCATGACTGCCTTTCCACCTTGGTTGGACCTGCCAGAGACCTAATTCTCCGATGGTATAGCCGATCGTGTGGGAAATACGGGTTAAATAGGAGTATAGCCTAATAACGTCTAGGACCGTAATAGGGCCCTGTACGATCCCTAGGACGCGGGTGTTGAATTTTATAGGTTTTGTAATAGAGGGCCTCGGGTTTGCATATATGTGGCACATCTCGCAACGGGTCCATCTGCACAGCCTTTGCAGCCAATGCCTCCTCCCGGCTCAGAATCTTAACCCCCTGCTCGAGCTGATTCGGGAAAAGTGAAGTTACCGCTTTCCCCATACCTACATTTCTCGCAGTTTTTGTCTTCTCTTACTTAACCCACTTCCCAGTCACCGGGTCGAGCTGCTGTGGAATGAGAGGAGCTATCGCTTTGGGACGGTACCTGTGTCGATCGGAAAACCAGTACTGGTATGTCTTGGGTTTGGGCTACATGAGCTTCAAATTCCTCAAGAGCCTCACCTCTGCCTCCGCCTCATCCTCTGCGGCTATTATCTCTTCATGGTCGAAGGCCTCCAGCCACTTGGTTGAGCCGTATCCAGGTAAGGTTTCCCCACTTTGATCATATCCATGTGTCTCGCATATTTCGCTTCTCTCGCATCCGTCTCAGTCTTCATCCCCTCTTGCTTAACCCACTTCCCAGTCGCAGGGTCAAGCAGCCACTGAGTGGGGCGAATTGCGTCTTTGGGACGCTACCTGCGTCGATTCGGGAAATCACACCGGTATCGAGTCTCAGACTGCATCTTCGAGTTGCGGGTTAGAAGCTAAGTCTTGTATAAGCAGATTTTGCTTTATATACGAAAAGATTTTCAATCGACCTTGTGCATCACCTCCAGGAAGTGCGGACCCGTAGGCTTGATGCGCGAACCGCTGGTCCTGGAGCAATTTGGCTCTGGATTTGGCTTCCCCGAGTGTGCCCTACGCCACCACTGAGTTCATTTTGCAATTAACCAGCCATAACTCGGGAATCGCTGGTCCTGGAGCAAAACGTGTCGGGATTTGGCTTTCCCGAGTGCGCACCACAGCACCACCGAGTTCATTTTGCAATTCACCAGCCGTAACTCGGAAACCGCTGGTCCTGGAGAGAAATGGCCCGGGATTTGGTTTCCTCAAGTGTGCCCTACTCTGCCCCTGAGCTCATTTTACAATTAACCAACCGTAACTCGGGAACTGCTAGTCCTAGAGCGAAACGGTTCAAATCTGGTCTCCCTTAACTAAACCCCACACCCCAGTCACTCCATCAAACGGCTGCCACCAAGTTCATATTCTCGCTCCATGACAAGGCTGCAACCAAGTGCATTTTCTGGTTTCCCCTTGTATCATCGGGTACTGAGCTGCTCCACCACCTCGAACAAATTAGTACCGCCTTCATTTAAATAATACAGTGCGGCCAAGCAATATTGCCAGCATAATACCTCATCGGCTGCTTGTATCCTCCTCGAGCTCCAGATGATTTTCCCATTACGAAGGTAATTGTAGAGTTTTATAGGCGGTTTTAAGCCGAACAAATCGAAGTACAAGGCTGAAGAACCTCCGTTCATGTAATAGGCAGGTCCAGTGAGTTCCATCTCCATCTCTCGAGTCCTGCATGTTCAGTATAGTGCATTCGGACGCTCTGGGACACGTGGGGAGCAGGTCTTTTGAATAAACTCCTCTGAATGTGCGGATTCCTAACGTTTTAGCGTATGTGGCGAGGTTTACGTTTGTTAAAGGTCTGTTTAATGGAACGCCGGCTTCGGATAAAATCCGCGACCACCTCTGGTAGCTTTTTTTTAATCCGCTGCCTTACCGCGAGGCTACTATCTCCATCATCGCATTGTACCGTTTTATTTCTTTGAGCTGTCTCACATTAGACTTGGCATCATTGACCGCCTTGGTGATTACGGCTGCTCCACCTCCAACTGATCCGAGGGCAGCGAGGATTGAGAGGAGCAAAGGCAGAAATCATCCTTCCCGGAAATGCGTGCATGAGAATTTAAGATTCAATCCCTGGCCTGTAGCTTGAGCCTTTCGAATTCTCGACTGCTGCATTTTAGTGACTGGAGAGACGCATTGGTCTTCTTCTTCAACTGAGAGTTGGATAGAAAAACACTCGATGTTTTCCGGCCTGGAGTTGTGGAAGCATACCCTGCTTCTGGGAAACCGATAACTGAAGGGAGAGGGGAGTTGAGGAATACATAATTAATGTACTTTATTTAACTTTTTCCCTCTCATGTCACAACTTCGAGTTTGCTCCTGTTCAACTTCAGGGTCATAAGCCGGTCACTGTTAACCAAGGTGTAGCATTGAGTGTTGGCCGGTACTTGAGCTCCTAATTTGAACCCCAACAACACGTCGATCATGCTCAATTTGAGATGTTCGCTTTGATTACTGTAGTCGATGCAAATTAACGGACAAATCTTACCGAAAGTTGAAACATCGAAAGCCGGGCCCGATACCGGCTCGCCGTAATACTGCTTCCTAAAGTTGAGTAAGTCTTGATACACATTCATGCATTCATGTCAAGAAATGGATATCGCTCAGAGTTCAGAATTACGTTAGCATCCGTTATACCACAGTGATCGAAGACGGCCAGATTTTTTTTCTGATCTGTTTACCTCGCAGTCTGTAAACCAATTATTACGTATCTTGGCTTCTCGATAGAACTCGTTGTGATCAATCTTCATGTACAGCTAGTTGTAGTGGGCAAATCGAGCATGTTTGAGTACCAGTGTCTGAAAGCTATGCGTACCGTGATTCTGGGATACACGAGTCCATACAGCCTATTCTTCTGCGCGTATGAAGGGGTTACGTGGGGAAGGCACCAGGACACTTGCTCTAGAACTATCTATCTTGGGGCTATTCCGGTGTCTCGGAAGATGGCATTCTTGTCCACAGTTCGCATTAAGATCAACGTTTGCTGAACCTCTTAAATTGCTTACGTGTAATCTTCGAAGAATCCCAGTAGAGGGGAGAGGGGGATGGTATAAGTGAAAGATCCTTTCGGACTGTGTGTGCTGAGAAGAACGTCTCTCTTGTGTTTGAAGACAACGTCTTAATTGTCATCGGCCGTACAGGGCTGGCTCCATCTAGAAACCACCCCCAATCGTGACATGGGCCTGGTCTTGCGGGCCGTAGCTGATTATTCCCTAATGGTGCTGGCAAATCCAGAGTAATTGATCTCATCCATGGTCTTGTCCGCTATCTGGTACTTGTTGTTTGAACATGGGTAGTTATCGAGTTGTTTATGAGAGTTATCTTGTCGGTGGCAACGTAGCCAACCCGTCGCTCGCTTTTACCAGGGCGCCCTATACGTACAGGTAACTCCGGTGAGGATGGGTGAAGAAATCCTGGTTCTGAACCATTATTCTCAGTTCCGAGTTCACGCTGTTCAAGTTCGATCCCAATATCGTAGTGTAGTCATGGTAATTATACTCTACCACAGACTCGTCCAGGGTAAAAGGCTCCTGAACATTTAGGTATCCTTCTATGGTCTCCATTTTGCATTGAAGATGAGGCTATTGAGAAAGGCCACGTTCGATGGAGTTCGATGGAGTTAGGACTTGCTGACGTTTAGATTGGGATTCGATAGATGGTGTGGGTTGCTGTTTGGCGGATGGTTTGTTCGGTTTGAACTCCAACATTTAATCGATGCTAATTATACCCTTTTATTTACTTAAAAAATTTAATCTACCGCTTCCTCAAGTGCAGTTGCACAGTCATGGTCTCACCCCTCAAATTAAGCGGACGATCGTCCTGGTTGGTTAGCCACATCCTAATCGAGTGAATGGCGTTGCTGGTTACGGGTAAATAGATCAAGTTGTGAGGCGATTCCATTATCTGGTACCCTGGTGTGCAGTTCAAAAAGAACGAGTATAGAGTCGGTTGCCTCGACCCGTTCACGTAAGAACTGCCTACCAGATTGCAGTGAACCAAGATGGAATTGACATCGAGGATGTTGGCCATATTCTTGGTGATACTAATACCATGTACGTACACTTCGGGCTCGAATCCGAATAACTTCCCCATGGTTGTTGGCTCGGCAGTGAAGAAATCTACCTTGTAGTGTTTGTCCGTGATAAGTAGCTCGCATTTCAGAGTATTGGGGTTGCTGATGATACGAATGTGCGAGGTGTCGTTTGGGACATCCCAATGCTGACGCTTCTTCAGTTCCCCGTAGACGTATTTTTTTTATTGCTTCTAATTCGTATGAACCTTCCGAAATGAGGACTTTCGTGCACTCCCTGCCATTGTTGTGGCTGTATTTAAACTTGTCTGACTCGATAGCTTTCACGTTTGGAATCAAGTTGTACGTTTCCAATTTTACCAAGGCGATCTCCTATCCCTCCTTGTCATCCACGAGCAGTAGAGGAGTCGAAAACTTGGTGGTGAAATCCATGGTGTTTGAGGAAAGAACTATGGACGAGGAAGCCATCGTTCCCCATATGCTACATAAAGTGTGTCGAATGGTATTCAACATTTCTTAGAGCATTTAAAATAGTGCTTTATCCCTTTGTTAGTCAAATTTTTGCTTGTGTTTCTAACATTTCCCAAACTCTTCGATCAACTTGCCGTGCTCGGCATCCATAAAAGACCGTTAGCTTTCAACAGCGAGTAAATGTGCACTATTTCTTGGTCTAGCGAGGTGTTTCCAGCATCTCTCGAGGCTCTGATTAGTTTCAGTCTTTTGCACAGATCGTTCGGGTCTTTGTAAAACCTGTATCCTTCCCCTTGTAGAATCGGTTGCTGCTGGTGCTGGAGACCCTTCTCCTTTCCAAATACCGGTTTAATGAAGGTTGCGTACTTTAAATCAGCGCTAGATTTCAGTCTTATAGACGTGGGATCGTGGTCTCTGTAGACTGCGCTGCTTCTCCTAAGAATATCGTGATAATCCAACAGACTCGGGTGATCGTCGCTCGGTTTACGAGGGTTCTTAAGCATGATCAACTGCCACAACTCATCAGTACCCTTGTACTTTTTTCCCTCCTACTACCACGTCGTCGCCTTCGAAATCCACGTTCGAGGAATCTATCTTGTACCGTTTAGTGTCCGGGTCGTACCTTATACCGAAAGTGGGGTCGGTGAGGGCCTCCCTAGTGGCAAACATGCTCAAGTACTCAGTAGCTAGCGGTTCTAGTTGCACGGTGTCTAGAAAAGAGGTTTCTTCTTTCAAGTATTTCAATTGAGCGCTCGGAGTCATGGCTTCGATTTGCTTGAACGAGGCGGGTGTGAGTGCTCCCATAGAGCTAGATAACTGTCTCATTGCCTCAGCATTAAAAGCCATCATGGATTCCGAGTATTCTGTATCTCCATCATCTGCATCCCTGACATAGGCGGGTCCGGTCGCGGCTTCCAATGCCTTCTGAATGTTCCGAAGTTTTTCTCCGTGCTATATGGGTTGTTTCTGCTGACCGGCTTTGATTGCCAGCAACTCTTTGTTCTGTAGATGATGTTGAGCGACCGCCTCCTTGCTCTCTATCGCTCAGAGTTTGGCCTGCTCTCAGATGGGGTCCACGATCGGTTTGAAAATTTGTGTCAGTTGCTCCGACTCGGTGGTTCTTTCGAGTTTTGTGTTGCGAAATTTTCGCTTGAGATGCTGTTTTAAAGCCTTGTACTGTTTGGAGACCTGGTCCGGGCGTTGCTGAGTTGCCATGGCTTTTTATTGATAGACAAAATTGCTTGTTCACGTCAACCCAAACAGTCACGTTCGCGTCAAGCCAAGCACACGTTCTCGTCAACCCAAACACAGGTTCTCGTCAACGTCAATGTCCAAATCAGCTAAAACTAACCCGTTTCAACTCGGTAACAGACTCAATCCAACATGTGTCTATACCTCCCTTCTCTTGGTCTTGTCGATCGTTAGAAATCCGTCCGGGTCGGAATTCCAACACTCGCCGCAGGTTCGTTTAAACTCCTTGAAACTCATGTATACCCGACGTGGTTATTGTAGACATACCTGAGATTGTATCGTCTTGCCTGAATGGGATGAGGACGTTTGCGTTGTCTCAGACCACCCGCTTCGGTATCCTGCTATATGTCTGGCACAGGTAAAAGACGTCTACGTTTGCATGACGACCGTAGGAGAAGTACCTCTCGATCCTTTCCTGTTTCTCGATCATGCAGGCATCGAAGAGGAATACGGTCTTCTTGCTGGGGTCTAGAAGCTCCTCAGGTAGTGGTTCCTCCTCGTTATTCGAGCAGAACACCGTGACTTCCGGACAGGTCTTGGCGAATGCCCGCTTCAGCCGCGCGTACTTACTTTAAAACAGGGTCTTGGAGCATACGTTGATTCTGTCGTACTCTAACCCGCCCTCATTGCAGAGAAGGTTGAGGACGAGATTCGTCTTCCCACACCCGGCTGGACTGCAGACAATACACCGCAGTGAATCGCGGAATATAAGCTTACTCCAAGGTATCTTGATCTTCCTGACAGTTTCGCCAAGGTTGTCATAATTGACGAGTTTCATTATGTAAGTATTTATTCAGTTTAATAAAGGACCGATTCGCGTTTTAAACATGTACTGCTTGAAGTGTAAACGAGACACCGACACCCTCGACTCCAACCTCGTAACGATTTTGAATAACCGCCTGTTGTTGAAAGACAAATGCACGGTCTGCGGACCAAGAAAGCCCAGTTCCAGAAGGCTTGGAAGTGGGGCAAGAAAGGTTCGGGTCTGTTTAACAAGATCATCGATAAACTACCGGTAGAACTTCACATCCCTGGGTACAGGTACTGCGGTCCTGGTACGAAATTCATCAAGAGACTGGCTAGGGGAGATGTCGACATAAACGCTCTAGACGAAGCTTGTAAATGAAACGATGTAGCCTATGCCGCAAGCACCGCTCTGGAAGACCGAAGCCAAGCCGACGAAGAGCGAGCTTCCACGGCCCGGAATATACTGCTCTCAAACACTGGGGGATTGGGTGAGAAGGCTGCCGCTGCGGGTGTTTCCAGTGCAATGAAGGTTAAGGTCAAGTTGGAGATGGGGCAACAATAAAAAATATATAAAGTAGCGGAATGGAAACGTTAGTCAAAGAGATGCACAACCCAGCTAGGCGTTGATACCCAAAACGTAGAACAAAGGCCCTTGGCACGGATGACTTGTGACAAATCGATCTCTTGGAAATGATCCCGTACTCCGACGTTAACAATGGATACAAGTATCTGTTCTCGCAGATATACGTGTATAGTAAGTTCGCCCGGGCAGAACAAGTCAAATCCAAGAGTATGAGCGACGTTGCGACCGCCTTCGAGAAGGTGCTGGTCTCGTCCAGGCCCAAATACCTGTAACAACAACAGTTTGGAAAGGTTTCATAGGGTTGACGAAAGCTTAAAGTGGTTTAAAGCAGGTCATAGGGGCCTAATATTGTTTAAACTTGCCTAAACTAGTCTAAATACTTACATAATTTGTAGTGGTAATAAACCTGCAAACCCAGATAAACCTATAAATCTTTTCGAGCAGTTTTGCGTAGTGAAACACAGGCCTGGGTTGCACGCTGTTTTGTTAAAACAGGCCGCAACCCTGCTAAACTGCTCTAAACCCTTAAACTTAAAACCGCTTGGAACGGTTTTACAGAGTTGACGTAGGTTTATAAGAGTTTCGAGCAGTTTTTAGAGTCTAAACTTGACTAAACTTTCCTATACATGTATAATTCCTTACAAACTGTTAAAAACTCTTTCGTACTCAGTGTCTATTTCTTTGTTTAGAAGGGTGTGGAGGAGTTTGGAAGGGTTTCATTAAGTTTACTCAAGTACAGAATGTATTATTTTAAGTATGAACATGTGTTTCTGCGAAGCAGCAACCTAGAATACGAAAAAACAACATATTAAAAGTGATATTAATAAATATTTAGAAAGCCTATGTTAAAAATACTACAGTAGCTGCTATTTAAAAAGAAAAAAAACGTTCAACAGCTACAACTGAAAACATAATAACGGACTAAAAAATCATGCTGAATCGCGTTTTGGGATGTAAATGACCTATGAAACCACCATGCATTACGACACTTTCGTCAAAAATGCGTATTTTTTGAACTCGGCTTTTATTTCATTGAGAAACCTTGACCAGGAATCTAACCAATGAACTTCGGGTCACTGCACAAACAACAGGGACATCTGTGCAACTTGCAGTTATCTGGAGTTCAGTGGTCTTAGTCACAGCATACCAATGAATTACAAATCCGTAATAAAAACTTACCGACTTCTATCTGTTTTCAGTGTATGGTTATAACTTGCTTATTTTTTTCAGAGTGTATTTTGCAAAAAACATATTCATCCTGAAGGTTGGTAGATTTATGATTTCAGTGATACGATATTTCAATATGACATTTTTTGAAACGAAAAAAACAATAGCGATTTGCGATTTGAGCAATTTTCTTCTGCATAGTACCAGATTTTACCTTAGTCCTTGAAAAGAAAACTATGAAAAGAAAGGTTTTCGGCTTGTGCTACAGTCAGCAGAACAAGAGTTTAATTACATTTAATTTTAACGTTATTAATGATGTCAGCAAATATAAATGTAACATACCGGTAAAATACCAAAATTAGTTATTAAACTTTGTGGACATGGATGGCTGAACAGTTAAGTTTTACCGATTTCATTTTGTGATTTTAATTGCAATGCATTGTTAGTTTTTAATTGCAATGTGTTCACGCAGGACAAGAAATTTATTACTGCTTTCTTACATGTACGTATTGTTGGGTGTTTAATACAATCTCTTGTATTCTTGTTCAAGAATCAAATATGGAATTTAATATTGCTATAATTGTGCTATGTGTCGTGCCGATTTGGTGCATAGCGATGTGGATACTTCAACATTATTTCATCTGCAGTAAAACGAAGAGAGTCCGAAGGTAAAAAAAAATATTATTTACTCGTCTTGTTCTCTATGTTCGGTTATGGATTTAAATAAATCATTTTGTAGTAAGGTTCTCGTTCTATCCCTCTTGCACGAAGTAATATCAACAAATGTTCTTTCTTACATTTTTTCTTCGTCTTTGTTAAATATTCGTCTGACGTAAATGCTATCTAACCAAAAACGACAAGCGGTAGAGAACTGCTCCAAGTTACCAAATGCTTTGACCGTTTCAGGTGATGATACCGACACGCAAAGCTATTTTATCGTGCCAAGTTCAATGCAAAGTTAAATAACTGAACAAAACTTGGCGAATTGCCTTTTCGTTTCCATTTTTGTGTGTGTGTTCTTTCCAATTGTTAGCTTTTTGAATGTTGAATTGTTCGAAATAATGAATGCAGAAACAAGTAATGTTTAATGTTTGTTTTGTTTTCGAATTATACATCGCAGTGAATTTTCACGATTGGTTTTAACGGTTTGTTTGATATAAGTGGGAGAGAAAAAGTAGGGTAATTGGTGTCAGAGCTGTTGATTTGAAGGGGAGGCAATTGAGTGGGGGGAACATAGTGAAAGAACTAAGTCTAAAAAAAGGGAAACGAAAAGGCAATTCGCTAAATTTTATTCGGTTATTTAACTTTTCATTGAACTTGGTACAATAGCTTTACGTTACGAAATCACCACTTGCTACGGCCAAAGCATTTCGTAACTTGGCGGAGTTCTTTACCACTTATCGTTTTTTTTTTTGGTTTGATACCGCCCCTTTTTGTGAGCTGTTTAGACTTAAGTTTTACTTGTCTAATTAATTTCTTGGATCCTCAAGCCAGTTTTGAAGCTGAAGTGGCATAAAAGAAAACTAGTAGGGGTCGGAGGAGTTTATTTCTAGTCCTGGCCGATGTAGGCCAATTGTGGAACGACTGGTTGTGGAACTATTTCTCAGGTTACTCTACGTCAAAATGAGCTGTGCCTTTTGGTCTCTGTACTTAGTGCGTTCTTTTTGCAATAATAAACTAGTATTTATTTTCATCTAGGGACATTCGGGACTCCTTCAACGTTACTTGAGTACTTATCTATTTTCCCACTATTTTAATTTCATACCGCTCCTTTAAGAAGCCGAACCATTATCAATTGGTGGCCTCTTCACCAGTGTTTGGCTTAGTTTAAAAAAAAAATTAAATGTGGGAGGCATCTATACGTTCTCTACGCGTCCCGTTAATGTGAACCCTCTCCCACGCTTCTACTTCCTTTTAACTTCCATGGGGGTAGAAACTCTAATACCCATCGCTGTTGCCTCTGAGTAAAGCATTAAGGTGATAGCCAATGTTTCTTTAAAAGCATTCATGTTTGATAGCTATCATTGACTAAAATTGACTATCTACGATTTTCACACATCGGAAACCGCAAAGCCTGATACCTATAGCGAGTTTTTTGTGGTCATAACTTGACTTATTGTAACCACCTGCATCTTTCATTGTTTCCCTTCTAGACGTTTATGCTGCTAAGAGTCGCTACTTCTTCTACCAGGCATTGTTGCTGGATTAACCGATTTACTGCTTTATGGCAATGTTTATATTGTTTACCTTTTTTCAACAATATCAATTACCCCGCTATTGCGAACCTTCTCTCTTTACCTCTCACATTTTTTTCTTTCTTCGCCCTTCGCTGTGACAAGACGTGTTGTTGGATGTATCTTTACTGCATTATTCGTCGCCATATTGTTTCTTGTCTGTATTCAACTAGTCATTTACAATCAGGGACGAAGAACCTTGACAAGGCTCACGGTAAATATGAACAGTGAATTGCTACAGAATTCAGCATTATCCCACGTATTTAAAAGCACGTCAAAGAAGATTGCTCCATGCGTCATCCGAATAGAAAACCGACTTTCTACAGATTACGTCGTTCTAGCAGCGAGAGTAAAGAGATAATCATGAAGGAAAGCAAGAGCGAGGCTACTTGAGTTTCCTCAAAGGAGAACAAAGTAATTGGACCACTACTATTCCGTATTTCTACTCCACTTCCATTCACCATTAACGCTACGGATCCATTAAGGTCTCTAACTTCCTATATCGTGCGGGCTGGTAAGCTACCTCCTCAGACCTTTGCAAGAAGGACATGGGTCGTTACGCTCTCCCAGCTTATGTGTAGCTGTCCACCAAATATCCAGTTACCCGGGTTTCCCTCAGCTCTAGCCAACCGAGAAGGAAACCGAGTCCTCAGGAATTTAGTAGCCAACCGCACGGTTTGACATGTCGGCTGGACGGAAGTGTAATCTCGTCAACATTACGTCCATAGACTCCGACATAAATCCATATCACTCCTTTCTCAACTTGGTGCCCACTTTACCATTTTTTTGTTTGTTTTATCTTGACGTTTTGTTTATTTTTGTGTGAATTGGACGTGAATACAATTTCTTTGCAACGTTGTTTAGATTTGTCACGCCACACAGCTTGTGTCTAGATACGCACGTCAGTATACACGTTGTCATTGTTCGAACTTTGGCCGTCCAACAAGAGACGATACCGACAATTTAACAAACTCTGCGTTTTTAAGGAACAATTATCACAATATTAGACTATTCCCAACTCTTCAAACGAGCGTTTATTTTCATCTGGGAAACTCGGGACGCCACCCTGCTACTTTTTTGGAAGTTTTCGTCGCATTATTATTTACGTTCAGACCCCTGAAATCACCAGTTGGGTCTCGGCCAAAAAGACACTACCATATTGCGGTCGCCGCCTTTCGCCAATAACAATGGTAACATTATAGTGGTGTGCGATATCGAGCGAACTTTGTGGCGACATACTAGTGTGTGTCTAGATACAAAACTCCAGTTCTCTGCCTTAGTGTTCTCCCGTGGATTGCTCCCATTGTTACTGTGCCAACAATTCACCCACATGAATTGTGTCCTACCTTTGTTGCCTTTGTTCTGTTTTTTATACAGTGTAGACAATCAAGAGATAACACAGAAATCGTTCTCAGATACTGTCTCGCTAATTGTCGAGTGGTTTGCAGTGTGCACAATTGCATTCGGCCACGATAAGTGTTTTCAAACAGTTTTGCACTAAAACGTTTCTGGTAGAACTTTTTAAGTTTTAGGTGTAAGAATTAGTCCTGCTGGGGATATAAGAATTCCTGCGGGATTTGAACTAACTAAATTGATGTTTGATACCTATCATTTAGTCTATCTACGCTTTTCACACATCGGAAACCGCAAAGCCTGATACCCATAGTGATACCGAATGGCTAGCAAGTTAAGTACTGTACATCATGTGGTTTGGCCAATGTAGTCAATAATAATAATTCCGAAGAATGCAAAGAAGAACACGAGGAGTATAAGAATGCGGGTTTACATTTGAAGCAAATGATGCAGTCACCGTCGTAGAAAAGACTTAACCAATTTGCGCTGTAATTTGTGGATGAACGGTCGAGTCCCTTTTCAAGTTCCAAACTCATAATTGTATTTACTTGAGAACACTGATGATAGCTGTCAAACCTGTTTTACACATGATGATGTTAGCAACTAGGTTGTAGCGCCCAAAGAATAGGCTGAAGTACTCATGTTTGTAAGTGTTTACACCTTCCATTTTCCGCGATCCGATGTTTAAAGCGAAAAAAAAAGGTACTAATACGAAAATGCAGCCCACCACTTGAAAATGAATTATGTATTGCAGGCTTTCGTTTGCCTAGCAGCCACCTACAGGCACCTCGCAATCATATGGCCCATTGTTGCATTTATACTACTTACTCTTTGAAATTGATTGCTACCAGCATAACTTGAGGTGGGGGTGGGTCAAGGTGGTGAATGGTTAACATGACTGTTTTATTTTTTGGAAGTCCATGTTCACTTCTGGTATTAGCCTACCGCCGTGCAATCGGGAAGAGAAGAGTACCGGAAATGTGTGCTCGCCCTCAGGTCGGTTGTGGCGTGTATGTAACGATACTACGTATTTGTTAACAAACTTGTTCCTCTCGAACAATTAATTCAAATATTACCTTTATATTCGTAGATTGCCTTGGAGATAAAAATGCCACCCAAAAATACTCGTATTATTTTATTTTTATTTTTTTTCTGAGTTTTTAATCACCTCGTTGTATCCTGACTAGTGTAACTTCAGCGGTTGTCACTGTATTTCTCCTCCCAGTGTAGTAGAAATAAACCAATAAATGGAAGTGGGAGGCAGAAGTACTGAAGACGTAATTTTGTATTTGGTGGACTGCTGTAGTTCTTGAACATTGCAACTTTGCTGAAAATTTATGATACAGAAAGCATGTTTCAGAATTAACTGTGAGAGAACTTAGTGAACTGTAAGCATATATTAACGGAATTCCAAAGAGCACCTTTTGTCCAAATTACAGCCCCAGAATTAAAATCCATCTTTGTCGACAAATAATTTTGGAACTAGAATGTCAGTCAATCTTAAATGTCTTTACTTCGTAAATTTTTTTATCTAGCGTTATATAAAACTTTATATGAAGACTAGAGGACTCCCACCAAAAAAGCTCTTTTTTTTCGTTGAAACTTTTCATATACGCCCCTTCAAGCTGTGTGAGTTTAGTTGCCTACGTTAAACGTAAGGATTTATATTTTTGCCGAATGTAAATATAACTTCGAACGGTTGGCACTATACTTACTTAGAATGATGTCTCGTTAGACAGTAGATCTAAGACATTTCTAATTTTATTCACACAATTAAAATTTACATATTTACAGAACGTGGTTGAGAAAATCAAACGATTATATAACCTTTCAATATGACTACTTTTGATTTAATATGCAGTTCAATTTTAAAAAAATGTAATTCGAGAAAGCGGAGTGCCTTCGACAGACCTTGTAGTAGCATTTAAACTTAACGGGCCGTGCACGTGGGAATGGTGCTAGAAATAAAAGGCACTATTTTGGGGGAATGATATAAGGAACTACACAGAGTTCTTCATAGGTTTTTGTACATTTTTTTAACAATTACTGAAAATAGGCCAATAAATAATAGGTCATTGTGTACATATTATAGGACTTAACTTTTATTGTGATGAATAACGCAACACCGCTCACAAACTTACAGAGCAACACTACCCTCACATAAATGGCATTGCCGTAAAAGCATTGTGAATGTATAAAAAATTCCTAAAGGAATTTCGTTAAACATTTTCAGAAGGTCTTTCGTTGCAAGATTTTTCCCATTCGTTTTCACTGCATTCTGTAATAATCGTTGCACATTCATTTTTTTTCTCTTTCAGTGATACAAGTGCACACCGGTTGTTGTGATGATTGATCATGAATACCGGTTGCGCAAATTACTCCTACCAACAATCTGAATGCGCGTCATAGTGTGCATTGGATTGTGACCCTTGCCATCCACTTCCTCCCCTTTGACCTACAAGCCTTCGTCATCACTAACCTACGGTACATCGAAGGGAGCCAGTCGTTAGAAACAAGACGAAAACTGAAAAACGAGACCTCAGAAAAGGCTAAATTCTCAAGTAGGCTAATGAAGATAATACCAAATAATGTCGATCACTAATATTACGTCACATAAAAAAGAAAACCATGAGTTTTGTGTCCTCTCTTTTGTATCTAGCATCTTGAATTGTGAAAACCAAGATCCGAAATTGACCGTTGTATTCTCATTATCCTTAGAATAAAGTATGCAGCCAGGCAAGATTTATTTTGTAAGCTGCAGTTACAATTTTAAAAATGCAGGTTTAGGCCATGCAAAGTAAAAAAATTGGTTCTCGGGCACAGAAAGTTGAAAACTGATAAGGGATGAGGCTTTTTTTTTTTTTACACATTCGGTTCTTGAGCACAGAAAGTTGAACACTGACGAGAGATGAAGTTTTTAAAAAAATTTTTTGACACATTTTATAGTAAAAAAAAAGTGCCGTTTTGATGCTAAAAAATGGTTAGATTGCTTCATCACAGCATTTAAAAAGCCATTTTTCGAAAATTTTTATTTGTAGCAAGCCTAGATCGGATTTCAGAAACCCACCCCCAAATATTTGATGTGACGCTTTTTAGATGATGCGGCGGATTACGTAGCATTGATACAACAGTAGTGATCAGACGAATGTTAACTTTGGACTAGTCACTAATAAATGCCGCGTCAATTATTTTTAATCCTTGCAAAAAAATTGATGCGGGAGGGCCTGAGAACCATTTTTTTTTTACTTTGCATGGCCTTAGCCAACTGATTTTTTTTCTGGTTTTATTAGTTTTTATTAATTTTCTATTTAATTTCAGCCACAATCTTCCCTTTTTCATTGTAATTTTTTTTTTATTTTTGAGAGAAGGGTGATACAGGATTTATCATATTCAGCACTATTGTTTGATAGCTTTAATTTATTTTCGCGTTAAACTCATTTTTTTTACACTAAATTTTAATCCTTTACGATTTCCATCTAAATTTATCATGTTTCACTATGAGAGTACATCTATGAGAGTACAGTTGATGGGAAGGTTAGGCCTACTTAACAGTTACAATTCGTAATAATATAAATTAGATAAGATTTACCACGTCTCTAATCCCTATTGTTTAGCATGGCTTTTAGCCCAGCACGTATACAAGATGTATTTATCGTTTTCGTAATATTTTGTTGTAAATCCTGTTTTACCCGACATTTCTCTGTTCTACTTTTCTTGATTTACTATGCCATATTTCTCCTTTCGTTAAACTTTGTGACTTGTAGTGAAACTTTTGCTTTTGGAATGATGCTAAGCGATCTAAACTGTGAAATCAACTCTCACTTACTATCCGACTCGCCAACATGTGGTACCGCAACCCTCCAAATTCAGTACGCCTGAAGTGGAATCCTACGTAACTCGTACTTACGTAACCGACCTCGTACTGCTCCTTACGTCGAAATGAAAATTCACCTACAAGAAATGATGTAATGTTTTCCAGTGTTTAGTTGTTGTAAAGCTGGTCAATGTTATTAATTTTGACACCAATGAAGTCAAATACCACTACTCTCTGGCTGATGTGACTTCTCTTCCCAGGAATTACCTAGTAGCCCTCTCTGTTCACTGTGTCCGGCAATCGGTTGCTTATGTAACTAAGTCGCAATAACAAAAAAAACCATTAAATAAAACCAAACATGAATGATCAATCAATACGTCCATTCACCTTTCTAAGCAATGGCAAAAGGACATAACATGGCTAATGTACATTTGTTTTAACGGAAGTATATTGAGACGGCAAAAACAGCCTCTCCCTGTTTACTTTGTTCACTTTGCCTATGTTTACTCCCTTGGGTATTTTAGGTCATGTTTCACGACCCACTAGAATCACACGACCGAGTTATAAATTGCCACAAGTGTCTGCCTCCGTTGGTGGTAATATTTAATGATGGCTGGCGAACAGTAGATGGGCGACACAAAAGGCTATTAGATGTCGTTAGTAAAACCATTTTCCTAATATCCTAATATCACCGATTAATAGTCCGGGTTATCGATTGAATACGTGAATCTTTTCTTTAAAATCATACGAGCCTAATGAAAGGAATTTTCGAATTTGATCAGCGTTAGTCGGATATTGTTAAGTAACAATTTCAGCTTTTATGCAACATGTGCATGAATCTACATTTTGATACGAGTAGACTATGAGCATAAATAAATATTGTCCCTGAGCTTCCTTATGATTAGGCCCGGAAAAAAATATTGGGGGTTATGCAGGTGTAAATTTGAGTGAGTAAAGTCGAAACAAATATCTTATTTCGAACAAAAACAAGAGTAGGGGGAAAAAGCTTATTTTCGATCCCAAGGACAGAAATATTAATGTCACGTCTGGTCACGTGACCTTGCATGGCGTCACTTACGATCACGTCACTTGCATGGCAACACTTCAGGTCGCGTGACCTTGTAAGACGTCACTTCCGACCACGTGATCTTGTATAATGTCACTAATATTCATGTGACTTTGCATGACGTCGCTTTCGATCAGTGAATATGGCACACTGTGTATGGTGGTGTATCTTAGGATAAGGCGCATGGCTTCTTGCCGCTGCCGTCGATAATAAATCCAAATCCTAGTGGCCACCCATGCAACAATGCTGAAATTGAAAAATGACTTTCTTACAATGAGGTGTGACAGTTAAAAGGTGGTGGGCGGACCATTAGCGTGGTCCTTGATGATTATCACTCGTTATGATTGAAGTTTATTGGCAACTGAACACAACATAACCGAATGGCATACAACGTACAATACACTCTTTATTACTTAACGAGTAACAATGCAAATTAACTACCATGAATAATCGGCAACACGAAAATTGTCGATACAATGGATGCCCTACTTATAATTGTATACCTTTTAACCATACAAAGGTGGTAGGGCCCTAAAAAGGTGAAACCGCTAACACCAGTCTTTGTCATATAAAAAAAAAAGAAAAAAAACATAAAACGGTCAGCTGAAGAGGCCTGTATAGCCTCCCTTGGCAGAGTTCCATGGATGAACCACCCTGACCGAGAAGAAGTTCATTCTAGTCCAACTTCCCAGAAGCCATAGCCAGTTTCTGGGAGTGGCCCCTAGTAACCATACAAGGGCACGGGTCGAAAAACGGTAAATCGATTGGTAAGAGGCCGTTAACAATTTCGTCGGTTAACAGAAGTTCGGCGCGAAGCCTGCGTAATTCAAAGGATTCAAGCCCTGTTCAAGATAACCTTAAGTCGTAAGGAAGGTTCCACATGCCTGGAAGCTTCTTTGTGAATTTTCTCGGGACTAACTCGATCTTGTCGATGGCTTTTAGAAATTAGGGGGAACCAGACCGAGCAAGCATACTCAAATTTCCTGAAGTGAAACAACATTTAAGAATAACCAGCCTTCTGATGGCCTTAGCGACAACTAAATTGCAATGAATAGATGGCTTAAGGTTAGAGCATAAATGTTCTCCCAGGTCATCAACCTCAAAAACATCAGGGAGGGGTTGGTCCTTTAAAAAATACCAAAGGAAAGCCTCGCTGTGACCAATATGGAAAGCCAGACAATGACAGCTGCGAGTCCTCACCTAAATTCGAAATATAGCTAATCCCGAGAGACTATTAGTCGTCCCCAGGAACAACCAAGTGCCCACTCAACTTTAGACCATCAGCGAATTTAAACTGGTTTGTTGATGACAGGAGCCACTTTAGGTCATTTAGGTAAATGTCGAAAAGCAAGGGCCCCAGAACCGACCCCTGTGGAACACCACTAATAATGTTTCCAGGGCAGAAAATGACTCGCCGCACCCGCTGCGATCTATCAGCCAGGAAGGCAGCAATCTACCTCAACGTAGGCCTCCCGTGATGCCCAGCCATTCAAGTTTTAAGAGTAACTTTGAGGACCATGGATTCAAATTGTTCCTGTCCACTTTGAACCAATTCAACTCAGCTCTGAAATCCTGCGCCTATGAAATAACTACACCATTATATCGTTTCTAGTTGCCAATCGGAC
>JAHWFP010104360.1:0-11492 GCA_023313725.1 Lithobius niger | reverse complement strand
GCAGCTTTCACCAACTCTCAAACATGGCGGACTGGGCAAGATGGCTGGGCGAGTGATAATCGTCTAACTGGAAAACCGCATAAATGGAAGAACGTATACCGTATAACAGTATAACGGAAAGTCGTCTAACAGGAAATTCGCGTAATAGAAAATCGTATAACTGGAAGTTCGTATAATGGAAAATCGTCTAACAGGAAATTCGTATAATGGAAAATCGTCTGATGTGTCTGCCTCGCTCGCGCTGCCGCGCTCGCTGCGGCTATACATATAACATCAGAAACCGCATTTAGACGTTTATCCAGTTAGACGTTTATCCATTATACGATTATCCATTATACGATATTCCGTTTAGATGATTTTCCATTAGATGATATTCCGTTTAGACGATTTTCTAGATTTTTTATTTATGCAGATATTAAACAATCCCATTAGACGATTTTTCAGTTAGACGCTCGTCAGACGCCCCACGGCTGCGATAAGTAGTGATGGATCCCTGGAGCTGCGAGGGTGGGGCAGTAGGGGAAGGCTTCCAGTCAGCCATAACTCGTGCTAGTCACGGGCACAGATGGACGACCACAAAATGCTTCCGGTTAGCCATGGAGGACGAAATCGCCGTATGTCAGGTATAGATAATAAATTATAATAAATTATCGTTAAACGCAACAAATTATTATTAAATTGAACAGATACGTGAAGTTTAAATAATACCTTTTGATAAAAATAAATCCGAGACAAGCGTAGATAACCAACGTAATATCAGGGACGACGCTAGAATCACTTTACTGGGGAGGCGGCATTGGGTCAGCAATTTTAGCCAGGGGGGCGAACCGAAAAATGCTACTTTTAAGGTCTCCCCTCCAAAAAAAAAAAGAATAAAAGTAAAAATAACACTCTTGCAATTGTCTTTTCTCACACCTAACGTTCTCAACTGTTTTCTACACCATTTTTTGGAATATTTTTAAATGCAGCTGGAAAAAAAATGATCTCACAATTCTCTCAGTAACAATTATGCTCCATTGATGTTACCTCAAGTCCTTCCTGTCGCTGTGAAAGAAACTTAGGTACGTTTCTTTATAAGTAACCAGAATTTCCTTCGTTTATCTCGTTTGATTTTTATCTGATGTTGGGGGGGGGGGGGGCGATAGGGGGGCGTCCAAAAGTTAAGGGAGGCCCCCCCCCCCCCCCCTTAGCGTCGTCCCTGCGTAGTATTTTCTAACTATAAACAACCAGGATAAGCAAACGCCAGCCACTTGCGTTTCTGATGTTGTTGACGGGCAGGTTGGGTATAGGTTAGGTTAGGGCAGTTTGCATTGGTTCGCATTTCACCGAGTAGGATGCGACTTTCAGGCGGGAAACCAGTCTCAGTTTAACTTCGGACAGAAACACAAAACACACTGCCAGAGTAAATGGTAGGCGCAAAAATAGGTTGTCTAGTGTGGTTGTTTACATTTTTGGAAATACTACGTTAGTTACCTATGTTTGTCTAAGATTTATTTTTATCAAAAAAAGAATGCTTAAAACTTCAGTTATTTGTTCAAGTCAAGTCGCATTCAACGTTAATTTATTATAATAGTTATTTGCGCCGTCAATCGCATTTTTGTACCTTCGTAAATTAACTATGTTGGATTACTTAAGCAAAAGTGACTGGCATTGTTTCCACACGTCATAAATTTGTAGCATTTTTAACCCCAAATCGTCGCCAGAATGATTCTTCGTCTTATCGAGTATCGTTCGTGGTAGCAATAAACTGCAAGACAGTATTATTTGGAACGATTGGAAGACAACACCGCAGTTCATTTACGTACTTGCTATTAAGATACTCTGAAGCGTTAGACACGATTTTCTGCTTTAAGCTTCAACGGGGGTGGACCGTAGCAAATGAGTTATAATTAGTTTTTCGAATCTTACTTCTGTCTTGGTAAGGGAGTGTGTGTATAGGCCTAACTCCATCGCGAAAAATGTTTAAGCGTTTATGCAATCTTTCATGTACGTGATCTGGGTTCAGTCTAGCATTAACGCAAGCGCCTTAATTCACATTTGCTCAAGAATTTAAGTTTATCAGTTTAGTCCTAAATATAGTTTGTTTTAAGCATGAAGCTTTTAGTTAAGTTTGGTGCAGAAAAATCACGATTTAAGGCGATAAAACATTGATTTACTCGAATGTATGAAGTTTTAGTTAATTTCTAGCAGAAAAATTACGATCTAAAGTGTTTGAAGGCCAGAAAACGTGAAATTACCTACGTAGAGCCCCCTCCCCCTGGGGGCTGTAATTAGGCAATTTCATGATTCCTGACTTTAAAACATTTTAGGGGTGTAGGCTGTAGTAGCTTTGCCAGGCTATTAATAGGCGATTTTACCGTGCATTCTGTCACCAATTACGCATTATCTTCAGAAAAAAATAGACGTTGATTTGGCAGTAATCAATGTACGGAATTACACCACCGCAACGTAACACAAATTCGTCCACACGACACAGTGAGTTAATACAAACAAATTCAACGCCACCCCCTCCACTTGTTTGTGCTTCGTTTCTGATTGGTAGATAGTCAATTATTCTAGTATTAGCCATCTGTTCCCCCAGCCACCCTCACTAAAGGTATAGAGCAGTGACACGACGTAGTATTATTGTATATAACTCTATGTTGGAGCCTTAATGGGTTAGCTGCAAGGGGCACTGCATAGAGAAACAGAAGGGCGTCATACTGAAGCCGATGCTGTAAAGAATGATTTCTTAGACCTAAAACGGGCGATTTTTGTTGTTGGAGAAAACAACGTTATTTTAAGCCTAAGAAATCCGCTCTTCCGTTGTTTTTCCCTCCATTTTTATGTAGTGCACCTTGTAGTTATGCCCTCCAAAACCCATACTGGAGCCAATATGGCGGCAAATGTCACTGCTCTAGTTAATGTCCTCACGAACCCGCCTCGGCTAGCGTGGTTAGTTGGATCGCGTGGTTTACTGCAAAAGGCGCTAATTTGGACACTGATTAGTACATGCAACAGGGTGATTCTTCGTAACTCGTGTTACATATATAGGTTAATAGGTTAATATTCGATGGCACCCCTGCTATGAGATATACCTCTACCCACTAGGAATTAAAATTAACCATGTAACTCGAGTTACGAAGAATCGCCCTGTGGCACGTACTAATCATGCAGATCGTTTGAGATGGCGCGTCATAATCGCTTAATCTGGCTGAATCTTAGACGGTTGCTCGTACACATAGCATTCAAATTACACCTTAGACAGAAAACTACGCAACCGAACAATCCATGTATGTCGGCTATCTACCATTCAGTTTCTATCTGACTATCTATCATGCCAGTATACTTTTATTCAGCACAGGCCCGTACTGGCCACACGGGCCCTCTCCGTAGCATCGTAAAGGATCCCCTTTAATTTATGTAGTTACAAGCAGAACTTGTGTTATTGTTAAATTATTTCTTCGTTGAAATTTCTTGGTTGGTCTTTAACCTCTTCATAACTGGCTTCAAGCGCTATGCTAGGCTTGTACAATTATTATAATGTGAAAATGTCATTCCCCCTACTTCCCAGATTATGTTTGGAGGCCCCTTTAAAACGTCACGGCACGTGGGATCCAAAGCTGCCAGAACGGACCTGGTTCAACGCAACTTTGACTGGGTCACATTCACCAAATGATAATCACAGTGGCGGATCTAGACTGGTGGATGTGGTGGGTTTATATATCACATTACCCGAGGGACGCCGAGCCAGCCGTAGGGAGTGCCACAACGTCCCAAATTGCAGCTGCACTCCTAACCCGCCAATGGATCCGCCACTGGATAATCATTGCATTCAACCGTGGTGCCATCTACCGTTCATTACGTTATTAAATATTGCAGTGAGCGAAAGTATATGCACCAAGAACTGTTTTCAAAGAAACAAAAATATGGTGCGTAAATTAACGTGAGAAAATTTGGTACGATAGACAATGCCATTTAATGTCGGAATTCGTGCATTACAAAATTAAAAACAAGTTGTCACTAATAAGCATTGTGTTTAACAATGCTTAATCATTAAAATGCTGCCCGTTAAGGTGTGCCTGATGACTGTTCGTTCATTGCCATTATATTTTAGTTCACAATGCCAAACCATAGATAAGAGATGCAAGCGAGCTACTGTCACCACTTTGCGCTTCTTTTGTCCTGCTGTCATTATGTCGCTACGCTCTGTCGTGTCCGTTAGAGGAAACGCCATTCCATTTGTGAGGTCGAAAGGTTTTATTTGCATTCAGTGGGTTAACTACCTTCTTGTGCATAATTAGCCTGATGGGAGGACGACAATATTTAAGTGCAATTTACCGAGTGACCTAAACGAACGAGTTACGATTTTATTCTGTCCTGCTACAGTACTTTTAAACGGTGGCTTGAAATTTGTACCGAAATAGGGACTGTTTATTTCTTAAAAGAACTCCGTGGAAAACAGAAAATGCTTGTGTTCCAACAGAAAGTAATCCAGGGCCGTTGCTAGAAATTTCAACTTCTGGAGGAGCATCAATTATTAGGAGCCCTGGAGGGAACAATTTAATAATTTTAACGTCTCTATCTACGACTCTCAACCGATATTTTTTCTTGCACCCCCTCCCCATCCCTTACCAGATAACTGTCAAAACAGAACAGTATACTAGTTTCTCCGCTTTCACCTGCTTGGGTTTGGGGTTCTGTATATGCCGGTAAGAATTTAAATATATGGAAATTAGAATTAAAAACACCACTTTCAGACGCACCTGTGCACGATCTGTTGTGATATTAGGATTGCTTGGGTACTTTTTATTAATTCGTCCCTACCGTCAGAACAGTTTTAAATGAATTAAGGGGCAGGCAAACATTTACTGATAGCGTATACAATTCTAGTTTAGTAAGGACTTATCAGGCTGGCGGAAGCAAACGAAGGTGACATCAACAGAAATAAATTTGAGGAGTAGAAACAGGAAATGAAATGAGACGTTCCCGATAGTACTGAGGTCTTGGCCCCAAGTCAAAAACTCCCAAAAAGCAGGGGATGTCACAGCTATACAGACACGCATTTGCCATCTTTCTGAATTCACAAAGCCCCTAAAAGGTATAGGGGGAGTCACAGCTACGTACATAGCTATACATATACGTATTGCTGTGACTTCCACTCCTTTTTTTTTTCTGGGATTTGTAACCTGTGACCAAGGCCAGAAAGGATTTATTGTAGGCTGAAAATTGAAATTGTAGTTCTCATGCTGTTATGGGTTCTTCAGTACTACTGCTGTCTTGGAACGTCTCATTTTATTTGTGGTGAGGAATCCAAGCCCCATTTCTCGCAGATTAATGTGTTTTTGCCTGCACTGCAAATAACAAATTTCAACCTTGTCTGGATGGGCACTTGCCCCGCCACATTCCCTCCCCCACCCCTCCGCCCTCCTCCCCACGCGCGCTCACAAACGTATCCCTGACATCTACACGGCCTTGATGAAATCAAACAAAGAGTACGACGTCGCTGTAACTTTGCATCCGTCTTCCTTTCCATGTTACCAAAATGCATCCGATTACACGAGATGTACACCCTTTTTTAGCTGTCGATTTAATCCAGTAATACAGCCACGTATCACATCTTTCCAAACGCAAGACTTAAAAGCCAAATCAGGCAATTAATACTTTTATCTTGCAAATACACTTTTTGTTGTAATAATAATTCCTCAATAATAATTCCTAAATAATAATTCCTAAATAATAATTCCTAAATAAAAAAAAATAACATTGAAAATCGCTACATATAACTATTTTATTCAGTGTTAAGAATGAATTCGAAACTTCATTTCTTACCACGAGATGTTGTTTTCAAGCAATTGTATAACCTTATTAATTTGTGTATTTTGTATGATGTTTTTCATTAATTTTCCAAATATAGCAAACATTCGATCCCAACATAAAAAATATAACGTCTGAATAATGAGTTATTTAAACTCTCTTTTTTTTTTGGAATTACACAAAAAGATAATACGAAGCATACACATTTGCTTATTTATATTAATGATAACAATGTTTAAATTATATAATAATCGTGCTATTCAACACTTAGCAGCAAACATATTAAAAAATATACAATACACAAAAATGAAGCAGACAGGAAAACACTCATTTTCAAAAAGTCAGATATAATTTACAGTGTTACACAACATCTAGCAAATTTTGAGAACGATTACGGATAAATGTTAAACAATTACCACGTAAACCACGTTATACCAGCAAACAAATGATGGAAGAGTCTTACGCTGAAAGTTTACATTACGAGCGGGAACTACTCGTTCGATACACGTGTGTTTCGTATCGAACGAGTAGTTCCCGATCGTAATGTAAACTTTCAGCGTAAGACTCTCCATCATTTGTTTTCTGGCCTCCTCTTTAACATGGTAACGTGGTAACTCTTTAACATTTATCCGTAATCATTCTCCGGATCGGTAATTCATTTATTTCCTTGATTAATTAAAGGGACATTAATCCCTGTTGGCTTTCCTGCATGACTCAGTTTTGCGACATTAGTTCAAACGTATGTAAATGTTACCAACACATTCATTTTTCTTGTTTTTACTTGCGTGCGAGGTGATTTGGCGACATTAACTCTAACCTGTGTAAATGTTGCCAACTGTAATCTCTTCGGGTCGCACGATATACCGGAAGGATTTATGTCCTTTTAAGTTATTAATTTCTTTATGTTTTGTGTTTGCTCCAAAATAGTTTTTTTTTTTAAATATTTTTTCAGTAAAAATTACAGAATTTCTCAGACTACATCTTAGTACAATGTAGCCTTCGAATTGGGAAAGTAGGACTAATTTGTGTTCAAGCAAGAGTTGCTTGAATATTTGTAAGAAAATTGCAGTTGTAAAAAATAGTTCCAGAATTGGAAATTTTATAATAAGTGCAGTATGCAGTGGTATTTACAGATAAATAAGAGGATATTAGGCATTGAGGGAAATTATCACATCGGTATCATAAACAAAATGAAATCGGAACCAAATTATGTGCTCATAACAGTACTGCGTTTCGTTCTAGTGCAAACGTAGTAGTATAGTTTCATACTGGATTTTTTAAATCAATGTGCACAAATCGCAGGAAATCATACACGTGTAAAAGGAAACAATAGCACACCAGCTAAAATAACACCATAAAATACCTATGATTCGGTAAGCGTGTATTATCGATGTAGTTATGTATTGTGTGCGCGGCGTGTCTGGAGTCCTGCAAATATTTTACGAGCGGTTACGTCTTCCTGGAGGGGGCGGCTTTAATCAACGACCACAATTGTTTTTGTAACCACCTTGGATGTCAACAAGGCACTCTGCTACCAAAAACGTACAATCGATTATCTGTGTTCGTTCTGCGGCGAACTCAAGATATGCCGCGGACATTATAGTGCTTGGTCACGCATACACCTGGGTTCTTTTCCTAAGCCTATGCAATCAGACAAACAACCTTCAACTTGGCTAGCAAAATGTGGATTGTTTAATATGGTTTAAGCTAGTTAAGTAGGTTAGTTATGAGCGCATGATATTTGAGGTCTTTCAGCTCAATAAAGTCAAAGTCAAGCATCTTGTATAATGTTGTACAGGTCATGTGACAATTATTAATGTGACAATTAATGTGTCACATGTCAATAGTATGGTAATTCATCTGTTACATAATAAAGTACATTGTATCGCACTCTAGTTCTATTAGTGGGTTGTATTGGGCTGGGTATGCTTTAACAGGTTCTAATCATAATGGTGTCACAATAACGACACCACAATGAACTATATAAAGTCCGTAATAAAGGCTTACTGAATCTTATAGCTTTTTCTTTTAATGATTTTAGTTGCTGTGCTATTTTTTTTCCATTTATCATGTAGAATTTCTTATCTCCTATTAACAACCCTGGCAAAGCTACGGCTCACTCCCCTAAAATGCTTTAAGGTCAGAAATCGTGAAATTACATAATTACAGCATCCGAGGAGAGGGAACGGGGGAGGGGGGTGGGGTTTAATTAGGTTACTTTACGATTTCTGACCTTAAGCATACTAGATCGTATTTTTTCTGCTAGAAATCGACTAAAAGTTTCATGCATTCAAGGAAATCAATGTTTTATCCCCTTAAACTGTGGTTTTTCTGCGCCCAAAGTAACTAAAAGCTTCATGCATAAAGCAAACTAAATAAATAGTAAACTAATAAACTCCAGAACAAATGAAAATGAAGACGTCGCGATTGCGTTGCAGGACCGAACCAAGGTCAGGTGATCGCATAAACGTTTTCTCCGATGGAGTTAGGCCTAAACGCTCTCCCTCGACAAAAGTAAGATTTGAATTATAACTTTATTACGTCCCGTCCACTTTTTTTTTTATCGAATTCATTTTAACAGCCAATGTGGGTTTAATAGGCAATTTACGGTACTTCGCACCCAGACAGGACAGGAAAATGTGGGTTTGCGGCATTGTAGAATCAAGAATGTACTACGTGTGTTAAATCTCCGTAAACCGTTTACTCGCAGGGAAGAGGAGACGGATAGAATGTTTTCGTAGCTGTTTACGACTTGAAGATCAAAACCATCACTAATGCGATTTGCCGCTCATAAATTATTTTCTCTCGACGATCACTCAGTCTAATCTTAGCATCAATGACGAAATCCTAATTCGGTAATCTTAATCGTCGTAATTAAGAAGCGCGGGCATACTTGACCCAGGATGGATAAAAATCAGCTTGCTTGTTCTGGAGCCAGTTTGACCCCATTACAATAATTTCGTTCGAAAGTATGTTCAACCAAAAGATAAAAGTAATTCATAAATTCAGAAGCTTGCGAAAGGCGGTCGCAGGAACGCTAGGTAATCAAACTGCCTTTTTTTTTAAATTTATTTAACAATAATCTTTTAATTCGCATAATCGGCCATTAGGTTCCGTTTTGGCTGATACATGTCAAAACTACAACATGATGTTGATATAAACTTAATACCAAGATGGCAGGCAGCTGGGCTTAGAGCTGCACCGTTGTTTTTATGTGTTTGTTTAAATTATGACCTAGGCAAGGAACATTTTTGCCGAAAATTAAATAGTTTTATGTGTACGAGAGTAATGTAGGCCGTGTTCCACCAGGAAACATATCTTTAACCAGAAATTCTAACACGTTACCTATATATTATATTTTTTACTTTACAGAAGCCCGGACCCAAACCGGGTTATCTGCCCCACTACATAAAGTAGACGAATGCGACAATTTAACTTGAGCTGTCAAAACCCAGGATCTTTGACATGCCACAATCGACATGAGCACGAAGCACCACAGTACCCTTCTCGTTCCGAAAATGCCTGGGGGTGGCTGAGGTGAGTGTCGAACCTTACCTAAAGAACTTAATAATACTTCATCGGGAAAAAAAATGGCTTGAATCCGGTATAACACTGTGCCAGGTTTTATACCAATGTGGGGGCTTTTTTTTTTTATTAATGCCCAGAAACGATAAAGCCTAGCTAGTGCAGGATTTAAGGCTACATTGAAAAAAAAATAATTAAAATCAGTGGAACAAAAAAAAAGCCATGTACGCTGGGGTACTAACATAAATTAGACGTGTTTTCAGCATGAGCATTGCTTATACTGTGCGTTAGCATTACGGCTTTCACAGGTTTTCTTGTTACCCAATTTTAAGGATTTTTTAAAAATACAGCCTTGCATCCTGATCTCTTCGCTTCAGCATTTTTGTGCGTTAATATCCTGTTTTAAATAAATACAGATGAAAAGCTGTAATTGCGGGTTTTTATGTTGTGAACCTATTGCTTTACAGAAATGCTGTATAGTATAACCAGTGCAACGGATTTAGGGGGAAAAAGTCACAGAATTAAAGTCACGGAGAATAAAGCCCAGAAAAAATGTCACAAATTAACTGTTTCAAAATGTGCGTTTTGGTGTTGAGCTCCGTAGTTATAGGACAGCCCGTTAGCATAACATCCCTCATTATGCGTTCACAAGCTAAAATTTATTAATTCTGTGTAATTGAATCATCATAAGCGAGTATACATGTATTGATTTAAGTCCTCATTCCAGCAAAATTTGTCGACGCAACTTGACCAGACAAAAATAAATATGGAAAATTTAGGGGAAATCATACCAAAAAGTATGCAATTCTGTGCAAGAGTAAACGTTTCAGAAACACTCCCATGACTGTTTACACGGTTTTATAACTAACTGTAAGTGTGGTTGTTTCTATAAACTTCGTAGAAGAGCCTTGCCTTCTGATTCCTTGGCTTCTTCCGTCGTTCAGGTAGCAACTGTGTTGGACAGGGTACCGGCATAGAACCCAAAAGTGCGTCCACCATATTGTGTGAAACTATAGACGCAAGAAGGGTATAAGGAACATCGTTGTTTTATACATTTTTAACTCGGCATTGTCCGCCGTTAAAATCGAGGCAAGTTCTCTTTACAACTAGTAACTCGGAGTGCTACTTACTTAATTTGGGTACACGAAACACGCTACGAAAAGCGCAATTTTTCTTTGAAGGGGTCACATTATTTTGGACCTTGAGTGGGAGGAGGGGAGGGGAGAAAGAAGGGGTCAAGCTTTTTTTCAGGGTTCTGAAGGTGGGGGGAGTCATCGAAAATTTGGTCACATTTTTATTTCTTCCCCCCCCCCCCCCCCCACCAATATCCCCACCCATACATAATGACTGGTATCTTATTGGGGGGAAGGGCTAGACTTTTCGTTATTCTTTTCGTGTACGAAACACTATGGCCTACAAAATACATTTTTTCGTTCGAATAACATAAACTAAACAACATTACTTCCGCCGCATTATAGTGTTGCATGCTCCTCCAAGCCGTGCCGTATGATGGTTTAGGGATGTTTTTAAAGTCAGCGGCTTGCGACTCGCTTGCAAGCGGAAACGCTGCCTGTTTGTTATTTCAATGGGAAAGCGTTCCCCGCGTCCAAGCGACTCGCAAGCTGCTGACTTTAAAAACATCCCTTTTACGGCAAGGTGGGGGAGGGGCTGCCCTATTGCTGGAATGGCCAGAAAAGGCAAGGATTAGGAGGCATAAACCACATAATTATGTGTTCTCAAACGTATAGTTAAAAAAAAAACTGGGCAACTCGTATAACAACTGTCACGTAGTTTATTAGGTGTTGGGCAAGGAAAAGGCCTTAAAATAAATTTCAGGAGGTGGAAGGGCGCCAACTTTACTCTTTGCTCTTCCAGAATTTCGACCTTGGTAGCCATTAAACGTGTTGAATGGCAGTCGGCATTCTTCCGTGAGTGTAATGCCTCCCCTTCCTTATTTGGCAGTAATTAATACAACTGTATCGTTCGTTTTATTATTATGGCAGCTGGAGCATATAGTCTTATGGCTTTTTATTTTTTTACGAGGTAAAAATACAAAGCTTTTTTTTTTCAGGCAATGTGTTACGAACTCCGTCCCTGGTACACCTTGCAATAACCATTTTTTTTTTCTTTTAATCGTTATTTTTATTTTCACTTTCCTACACTGGCCAACA
>JAHWFP010104359.1:51625-71736 GCA_023313725.1 Lithobius niger | reverse complement strand
TTGTTGGAGAAAACAACGTTAGTTTAAGCCTAAGAAATCCGCTCTTCCGTTGTTTTTCCCTCCATTTTTATGTAGTGCACCTTGCAGTTATGCCCTCCATAACCCATACTGGTGCCAATCTCACTGCTCTACAGCCCGGCTCGGCGGACCCTGGCTACAAGCTCCAGCCGAGCTTAGAAGCTGTTCCACCTTTCTCAGTGGTAACCTAAAGGTCAAAACCATAAAAGGGAAAGCGACCTTTTCTTGGGCTCCACGCTTCGTTAACCCCTTTTCCTTTTGAATTATTGATAAAAATGAGTCTTAATTCGACGATACATAAAAAACGTTTTTCTGACTATGATTAATTTTTTTACATGACGTTATCCGATTCGTTTAGAGGCTCCAAAATTTAACAAAAAGTGGTAGGTTTCGTTTTAGTGTTGCTGGGTTCTCATTTATGTAGACTTAGGATGTAAGTTCAAATAAGTTGGAACACACTGCACTTCTAAGCTCCCAATGGATTTACAAGATAGCCTATACATAAAAAAACGTACTGCTTGAAATTTTCGAATTTCAAATTGTATTCAAGTGAAAATGAAAACCATTTTACTTGATAGAAAATCAAACTCTTAACGCCGAATAAGGTTCTTTTTTTTTTTGGTCAATTTGTGAGTAAATTAAGTTCACTGCTGATAGCCACGATGCTGTAGACACAATTGTTTTACGACTGACATTGTGTTTGCACCAAGCGAGAGTTGTACGTTTTCAATTTTTTTCAAACATGGAACATAGGATCCATGTTTCAGAAGTCTTAAGTCGGCTACTTATTTTGAACTTAGACAAATTTCAAGATTGCGTTTATTACGAGCCACCCTGTGAAAAGTTTACAAACGTCATGCAGAAAGGTGCCAGAAATGTTATCCGTTAAAAAGAAAAAAATAGTGGTAAAAAGTAGTTTGATGGTAAAAGGTTACTGAATCTGGATAGAACTGTGAACACTCTCAGTTCAAGACAAACTTAGCTTTCAAGACCACTTTCTTCAAGATTATCATGTGAACAGTTTGTGGTTAAGTTGAATTCGCTTCACTAATAGCCACTTTTTGCCACAGATGCACCGTACATACCACCTCCAGACATGCCTCCATAGCCCCCAGACATGCCTCCATAACCGCCAGACATGCCACCGTATCCACCACCCATACCTCCATAACCCCCGGATCCACCAGACATTTCGTAACCGCCACCCATGCTGTTATCGCCGTAGCCACTGTCATCGCCGTATGGAGATGGCGCTCCGTAGGTTCGGGTACCATCTTTGTCAGTGACTGTCGCCGTAAATCCATTCTTCCAATCAGCTACGTAGTTGACGGTTCTCATTGTGCCATCAGCTTCTTGTAGAGAATAACTTCCTGTTACCTGGTCTTTAGGGTTTCCATTTTCCCGACGCGACTGGACGTTGTACGTGTATGGGTCGTTGATATCATAGCCAAAGTTGATGCTATAACCCTGTAATGAATTGCAAATCATTCTCATTTAAAAATTATGCTTTGATTTGGAAATTTTATTTCACAATTGGAATACGGAGTGAGTATAATCAAAGCCTCCTGAAGGAACTTCCAGAACCGTTTAGGGAAATCGGCACTATACTAACGACGCTTCAGGTGTGGTATGCCTCGCCACCTCTTGACAGGCGGTGTTACCAAATCCTCGTCAGTTTGCAAATTCGTTGCCTGGTCTCAAGATGTCACCACTTACCAATCCTTCCCTATGCTTTAGTTGACTTTTTCGCCTGCTCCGACAAGGCCTTTACTTCAGGAGGCTTTGATTAACACTAATTTTCTGCTGTGTCTTGTCAGACATAAATAATGATTACCAACAAGATTAGCCAATCTGCTATGATGCGGGTAGGATAGTGCTTCATTAAATAAGTAGTTCCAGTAGTGTCAGTTGGTTGAGTGGCTAATGCGTTCATCGTGAGTATAAATTTAAACTGCATCAGTAATACCAAGAATTATAGGATTGGGGAGGAGAATTTATGACTGAGAATCCCTCCTGAAACGTCTTAGGTTCATTCCTATTAGTTCCATCTAAGTTTATAGAGGGCGCAATGAGTTTTATGTGGGAATTTCTACTCAAGTTTTCAGCTTAAAATTGAACTGAACTAAGCGAAACTAGTTTGTATTAAAATATTACTTAGTTTAGTTGTAATTTAGTTTACTTAAATTTGGGCTGAAAAATGAGCAAAAATTACCATATGGGACGCGTGGCGCCCTCTGAAAAATCGGATGGAACTAATAGGAATGAATGTAACATGTTTCAATAGGGACTTTTTAGAGTTACAAATTTTTCTCCCCAACCCTATAAATTCTTGGTAATAGTAGTTTTTTCTCCTCTGTTTAGGCTTATTTGATTTTTCTCTTTCAGGTACTTGGCTATGCACTATCCGTGCTTATACTAATATTAGTTGACTATGCTGTTGAAAGTTTTTCAGTTTTTGTGATGCCTTGCCTGACGTTCGATCAACCTGCTAATAAAATGCGATTTTCGAGGTATATGGTGTAAATTTGTCATCTGTAACGATGACAGTTTGTAATAACGCTGGGTTTAGATGTCAGCCGAGACTGACTCAAATGTCTACTGTTCGTTAATATAATGCAGTCCTATAACGCTCCGAAGTTCACCCCTCCCCCCTCCCCTCCCCCTCCAGCAAAAGTTGACTTATTATTCAGCAGCGGTTCAGTTCGGCTTGACGAAAGAAAGAATTCACGTATTGAGAAAGATATATCAGTGTTTGATTTAACTGAAATAAAAAAAGAATTTTATTACTAGAATCACCGAAATGTTTTCGTTCCCAACTTCATGCGCAGTATAGAAGCCCTTTTACCATATACCATAAATCAGCATTCAAACGGAAAAAGGCGAAGTATCCAAACTTTTTTTTTTTTTAATTAATATTTAAATTAATTTTCTGGAGGCTACGTCATCACAAGAAAGCTAACACGCGCATAAACGAATCAATTGAATTTTGAAACTTATTTGACGATTTAGAAGTAGAATGAATTCTAGTTAAGGACAGGATTGGTGCCCAGAATAACCCAGAATATATCCCATAGTCCCTGAAGGAGTCTGTAGTGTGTCACAGTATACCCTGGCCAGCACTATTAGCAGACACAAATCCTGTGCATTGAGTCGGGAGGCGAAGTGCATGATTTGTACCCCAGTCGGCCTTGGCTTGAGGAAGCCAGATCCGTTCCCTGTTCCCAGTCGTGGAACGCTGTTGCACGTGTAGTTTCCGCGTGAATCAGCACGAAGTGGTATTTTTTGCATCTAATTATTACATTCAAAAAATAAATAAAAAAAATAAAAAAAACACATACAGCTTGTATTTAACGAGGGTTAGACCGGAAAAGAGTTCCACACTTGGCCACATGCCGACGCGACCAAGGACGAGGGATGGAAGACGCGGCAATATTAGCATGGAAACTCCGTCACGCTCTACGACCTATCCTTTATATCGTTCCTGGTATAATAAAGAACAATTCCACACTTACGTCCACTCCCGTATTGTAAGAGTTTCTTAGAGCAGTTGCCGCCGATCCATAGCCTCCACCGTAGCCTCCGGACATGCCACCACCTCCGTATCCACCTCCTCCATATCCTCCACCACCATAGGCACCTCCTTCTGAGCCGCCATAGCTTCTAGGAGAAATAACACGTCCCTGGGCAGAGACGAAGACAGCAAACAAGACAACGGCGAACTACAAACAAATAAATAGGGAAACGAATATTATACACTACCCAATGATTTGAAACATTGCAAAAAACACTTTGAGACAATAAGTTAAGGCCTCTTAACTGATTCTAAGTAAACTATCGTATGACCATGAGCAGCTTATGTTATACAAGGGCTTCTCTCAACAAACCCTCTACCTGGTGGAGAAATGTATTCGAACCACGGTAACCGCATGGAATTTTTTTTCAAATATTCACAGTAAATTCTTTTTATTTAGTTATCAAGGAACACACGGCAGTTCCTGTTACTCCAATTCTTGTACTATTTGTCGAAATTGTGCTCGTAATTCTCACTGCTAATTTCGAGGTTCGTTTCAAGTTTTTGCGAGAACCACTCAGTTTCTACTGACGCCATTGATCAAGTGACCAAAACTCTTGCCTAATAGCCCTACTTTCCACAGTTTTTTTCCTTTCACACAAGCCTCAAATCGAGCGTCACACATCGGAAACAGATTCTTAACATACATGAAAAAAAATTTTTAAATACTAGAATGCTGTATTGATAAAATTCGAGGTTCGATTCACCTTTTAGAATCGCACACAGGCTTAGTCGGTTATTAAAAATCAAGAAAATCTGCTGAGTGTCTACTTTCAACGTTGTTTTGTTTTAATTTGGTGACTTACATGGCATAGACAAAGCCACAGCGGTGCTGGCTATACATGTATGGCAAAACAAAAAAACAAAAAATTCAAAGTAACTCTTGTGTCAAATGTGAGGTTTCTGTTGACCTTTCAATATGGCTCACAACCATAATTAGGGCTCGTTCGTTTTTATCTGGGCTTTAGGAGGGAAGGAAAGAAAGCTGGCGCACTTGTCACTAACTCCACCTGTCGGAATGAAAGAAATTATTGGGGTTGACTGAATTGCGCGATTCATACTCAACCGTTTAACTCAGTGAGTTAAGGACTTTAAACTGATTCTAAACCATGCGCAACGGCTGTTTGCTGTGACGTCATCATGCGGTAGCCAATGACGAGCGAGAACAACGGCTGTTTGGCCGTCTGATTGGACTTGCCCAGTCGCGTGATGTGCACGTCACAGCAAACAGCCATGGCGTGTGGTATAAGTAAGCAGTCGGAGATGGCTGAATAACGCAATCATCTTTTTAACTCAAAAACTGATTCTAAGTAACTGGCGTGCGAATGAATAACGGTATTCGTACTAAACTCAGTAAATAACACAATTCATATTTATGGTTAAAAAAACTGATTCTTGTAAGCATGGCTGAATCACGCAATGCGTAGCACTCATCCTTAATTAAGTTCAGTGTAGGCTATTGAAATATTATTTGTCTCCCATCTCAATACTGACAGAAGGTTTTAAAAAGATTGCGTGTTATTTCTTTTCATTTAGGTTTTCAAACAAACTTACTATTATTATTTTTTTTTTTACCAAATTTCATTTACAAATACTCGAAAAATTAATAAACAAACAAAAAAGCACAATAATCGATTGCTTGCATTCACTTTTTATTGTCTTTAACGTCTTCGCTAAAAAAAAAGGGTGAACAGCATCCGCGCTCGGCTAGAGCATGTGGCCTACCCACGCGTCCGCCCCGGTAGCGAAATTGGCATAGCACCTTACTAGAAAACGGAATGTCAGTCGGGACAGATGTTGTTCCATCTCAACTTAGTGTATATTGAATTGTAACAAGACCAGTCTTTAATGCCAACTGTCCTCTTCGTTAACAAATTCAACATTTCTTTTAAAAATTTTTCCGTGTTAGCCTGGGACCATTACGTTTCATCTACAGTTTCAATAACTCATAACTCTCACTTCGTAATGCTAAAAGTAACTTATCTCCTCCCCCCCCCCCCCAAAAAAAAAAAAACTTGTATCGTAGTCTACTTGTTAAATTTCGTATGGAAACTGATTATTTTTCGAACTTTTTAACAAAGAATGCCGTTTACTATAATGTTTTTTTTTTTTAAAAAGATGGCCTCGTACAATTTTCTCATTAAAATGTTTTTTTCGTGTGTGTATGTAAAAAAGCACAACGTTTTACCTCTACCGATGTGGTTATATGTTACTTCGTTACGTCATCGTTCGATGCTGGGTAGTAGGCGGGGGGGGGGGGGAGTTCGATATGCCGAATACCGAATACCGTACTATCATTAACCCTGCACATTTCGATATCGCATTTTTTTTGAATCGGAGACCAAACCTATTAAAGATTTGACTGCGCTTTGCACGGATGCAGAGAACGTTTACAAAACACGCTTTTAGTCATATAGTTGTTTTGTCTTATTGCATAGGCGTACGTCCTGGTATGGAAGGTGGTTAATAAAGGCACTAAATACTGCAGGTCCAAGAACGGTGCTTTGTGGGACACCAAAAGGCTGCATTCTAGCTAAACAGGAAGCGCGAAGGCAAAAAGTGTCTTATATAACGTTTTATATCCTTGCCACCTGCGTAATACAAGACGCGTTTGCCTACGCGATTCCTCTCTAGCTAGAATACAATTTCTTCTGGTGTTCCTCAAGGACCCATTCTTGGGCCAACTGTATTTGACAGCATTTGTTGGGGAAGTAAAGGGAAGCGGAGTGGTTATTTCTTTGTGTAGAACGAATATTGAGGTGAAAAATATTTTGGATAAATGTGCAAATTAAAAATAACGCTACAATTGCCCAAAGAAGCTTAATATAGAATTATTTTCGCTGAAGAACACTTGCTTACCTTCATGATTAACTCGGGCTTGTTGAGGTGTTGTTACTGTGATGAGAACTGATGGTGTTTGAAGATTCCGCTTTGCCTTATATACTACGTACTCCAGCATCCCTAAATACGTCATCGTTGCATTCTCATTCAGGGTGTGGGCGAAGGAAATCATCTGAATCACTGCGTTACAAAAAAAAATAAAAAAATGAAAAATCAGCCACAAAACTGCCGCCGAGCCCATATGCTACATAAAGGACTAAAACTTTCACATTTTCGACACGCTCGCGTGCGCCTACTTACACACTCTTTTGTAGGTTGAAAGTGTTTGTTGTTTACTTGATTACACGCGTTTGCAATTGTAGCCAGGCGTGGCTATGGGATGTAGGTCAGAGAAACTGCGTCTTCCCGTAACGATTATTATAATAATTGGCTAAAATTCGATGCTTAGCGAAAGGATGCTTCTAAACACGTATTGTCTGTCCCGTTTTGTTTTCGAAGTTGTCTTCCGACTTTAAAGCGCTACGATGAAAACAGCTACTTTCCACACACACAAAAAAAGATAAAGCATGAGTAGGGAAAGGTTTATTAAAAAAAAAATTAATGTCTATGAGCTTTACGGTTTCTGAAGCAAAATAATGCTCGTTTTGCTGCGCCCCAAAAATACAATTAAGAGTTTAAAATTTAATTTTAGTTTTGAGCATAAATTGTTTAGAAAACGGAAAGAAGTCTCCGTACGTACAAAGAGGACGGGCTTGCTTACCAAGGAAGTGACCGCAAAACTCCAAAAAATTAAATAAACAAGTCAGGTAAGTGCACAAAAAATCGACAGACGACGTTTCGGGGGTGAATAGCATCCCGTTATCTAGTGCATAAAAACTAGCAGTCAAGCATCATGAAAACGTTATTAATGCATTTTTCTCTCCGTGAATGTGGATACTCATCCTTTAAATTTTAGTATTTCTTTATCCCTGCACCTTTCCCTTACATTTTCCACAGTTTGAATTTCGGCCGCGTTGGGATTTCACCTCACCATGACAAAAATATTAAAATATTGATCACCTTTTTTCTACCCGAGTCGATCATTAAACGAAACTGGCCGATACCAAATCCCCCAATAAAATTTAAAGAATGTGCCTTGTAATTTCTAAACCACAAGAGAGAGCTGCTTGGAGTTTGGACCATTGGAAAGGTGGTGAAAAAAACGTTGAAAATTGGTCGACGAAATGTGAAAATATCATCAATTGCGGCCTTCGGCCTCGCTCCGCTAAAAAGTAATAACTAGGAACTAAGAACTAGGAAGAACTAAGTAATAACTCGGAACTTGACGGCCCCTTTTACCAGTTTGGTTTTTGATATGCATATTTTGACACCAAACATGACCGCATGGCTGAAAGGCTCCATTTTTCGCGTCTTGTCAGCCATATTGGCGGCCATATTTAAACAAATATGACAATTGTTGTCCAGATGTCGTTCTTATTAGTATCAAAAGTGGAGTTCTAGCATGGTGTTCATCTATGCAGCCCGTGCAGTGGTCAGATATAAATTTAAAAGCATTTTAAACTGCTTGCTGTCGTCCAACATCATAATTTGCTAGTAGAGGGGCTGGAAAGTAAAACAATTTTTCAGTTTTGGCAGAGAAATCAGGTTTTCTTACTGCGCATTCAGCGCGGAGAAATGCTAGCGCGGCATCAGAGTAGCTGTGAGTAGCGTTTTAAAGTGTCCGCGGCCTATCTTGAGTTCGCCACAGAACGATCATAGATAATCGATTGTACGTTTTTGGTAGCAGAGTGCCTTCTTGATATCCAAGATGGTTACAAAAACAATGGCGGCCATCGAGTATAGCCACCCCCTCCAGGAAGACGCAGCCGCTCATAAAATACTGCTGGACTCAAGATACGCCGCGCTCACAATAACGAGGTTTATTAATTTAAAAAAAATGAAATAAATATGAGTTTGCGCACGTTTTCGTTATGATTTTTGGAACTAGAACGACGAAAGGATTCGACCGGTAGGTGAATTAGGTCGATAGTGCGAAAAGGAAGGTTTCCAAATAATTACCGAATATTATTAGAACGCCAGAAATCACAAACATGCAACAAAAAGTAAGTGGCCTCTAAAAAAATAGTATTATAAGTTTTAAGTATGATGAGGCGAAGAAAAACTGACCTAATAAAGTTTGTGAATTAAAAAATAGGGTACTAACGGTCTGGTTGGTTCTTAGCCAATGAAAACCAAGCATTGCTGCACTGAAAAAAAAAAAAAAAAACTGGTGAAAACACCCAGAGCCTCCTACAGTAAAGGCCGAATCAGATCAAGACAAATTAGGGGAGTAAAATCAACCATTGACATAGATGGAAAAGCAAGTTTGCTAGGTGCTGCCATCTCTACGCCAAGCGGCGAAATTTCAAACTAACCGACGAGGGTTCCAAATTCTGTCAACCGATGACGCCACTTAACAAATTTGCCGCGTCGTTATTTGATTCGCCGTTTGGCGGAGCATTGTGGGAGGCACAGATGATACGGCCTTTACTGTATAGGTGGCTCAAAAACAGGAGTGCTGGCTGGCAACATTTTTCTCGAAATCAACGCTGTTACGTATTTTCTCAACAGGGCTAGGGCTAGGTGTTGACTGTAGGTAAGATGACATCGAAGTGTTATCGTAACTTCATGAAATTATACAAGTTAAGAAAAAAAGATAAAGAGCTACTTTTCGCACTGAGGAAACGTGGGGAAAATGATGGAATGATACACGATTTCAGGTGCGTAAACCAGCTTCATTTTCATTATGGAATATCCTTTACAGAGGGGGTACAGGGGGGCATTGCCCCTGCCCTTTTGGAAAAATGCCCTTTTTTCTCGTTTTTGAAAAAAAAAAAAAAACATATTTTGCTTTTCTGCACAGAAAAATTCTGGTCGCAGAAAAGAAAGGGCCTAGAGCCCTAAAAAGGTTAAAAAGAAAGCTAGGAGCCCAAGAAAGGGGCCAAACGTGGTAAAAAAAGGAGTGACAAACATAAAAAAAAAGCACCCAGAAAGTTGCAACTGTCACTGCCCAGAAAGTTGGATGTCTAGGATGTCTGTGCACACTACTGATACTTTGGGGTTGTCGCAGCTAATTTGTTTATTAGTGTCCCAAATGTTCCGTCCGACTAGTGACTCGTGGACGTTCTTTTATCCTTCAGTCAGTACCAGTGTTGACGTTCCAAGCCTTTTTTCCCCACGTCAGACATGTCATTTTACAAAGTATAAAAGGCCTATAAAAGGAAAACACTGTCACTGGAAAATAGGCTTAACTTGGCACGTCAACAATAGACTGAATCTATGCCGGCTTTCCTAGCCAACCGTTGGTAGGGCGCCAGCTTAAAATAATCACGAATTGACAGGAGAAGTGTGTCAACGCTGACGTTCCAAGTAAAGCTTATTTTCCCATGTCGGACTTCTCATTTTACAGGTTATATAAAGTCTATAAAAGGAGAAATCTGACATAGGAAAATAGGCTTAACTTGGTACATCAATATTGGACTTCTGGCAAGGTTCGGAGAGCGTGGCTCAATGGAGCTCATGAGAACGATCAAGTCTTGCCTACTCTGATATTTGCAGAAGGCTAAGTCGACTGAACCTATGCAGCCTTGCCTAGCCAACCGTTGTAGGACGCCAGCTTAAAATAACCACCATGTGTTCACAATGAGTATTGCCCACGGACTCTTCTGGCCCTTGGGGACCGCTAATATCTTAATCACCACACACTATATCGATATTCTGGTCCATTGGGTCCTGTGAATCGTCGTAAACCCTCTGGTTAAGCGTGATAACCCGGTTTCTGATTCACGACGTGCGTTGACAGCGTGGTACCATCATCAAGCATGCTACTGTCATAGTCATTCGATCCTATTACCTGCGGTAATATCGAAGGTAATAGAATCGAATGACTATGCTACTGTCAACTACAAGACGGAATCACCTTCCCCCCTAATTTGTTTTTACTGTATTAACAATACAAATATTTAGTTTTAAATACTAAAAATTGCTGTATTATGACGCCAGTTATTTTACTGTAAGCTCTTACGTTGTTGGCTGCATTTGACCTATAGAGCAGTGACCTGTGACGTCACAGTTTGCTGCGGGACTGTCATCATGTGGCTGTGGAGCCCGACCTCTGGCTAGACTGGTGGGGAAGACGGCTTGGCTTTCCGCCATTTTGTTATTTTGGCTTGTTTCGTGCCATCAGCGTTGGTGTCATGTTTATCCATCAAGATGGTTAACGATTGTCGGATAGCTGGTTGCGGCAACAAAAGAGGAGTATAGAGGGTTCGTCCTTGTTTACATTTCCAGCGATTTCCAGCGAATTCCTTCCTCCATGGCTAAACCACGTAACGTCTTCTGCTTGCTTCATACGCGATTATTTACCACACCACTACAAGATGGCGGCACACGTTGTCCGGTTGCCATGAGCAACGGACAGCGATGACGGTGCTCTATATTCTGGGATTCAGTGAGGACACAACTGTTGCTTCAGTAAGATTACCGTTCAGCTAAAACTACTGGACGTTGGAACAGGACCTGACCTACACGTCGGTAGGACGTAGGAGTATACATGTTTAACACTCGCTTCGTATGTTAGTTGACACAAGGCCGTCTGGGATCGAAATGACCCGACTCCGGTAGACCAGTTTATTCGACATCACAAGATTTTTATTTTATCGAAGAAACATTAGAAATATAAATTTACAGTCCTTGCGAGAATTCGGCTTGAATCCAGGAGGCAAAACATGTGACTTCTACCCTTGAAGAATCCAATTTCTTCGTTTCTTTATGATGGTTTCAACATAGTTGCATACAGGGCGCTTGGCGTGAGCTGCTTGTGAAAACACGAATTTTGAATATGACTCGATTTCGTCATAATCTTTGGCCTTGTCGTGATTGTGCAAACATGGAAATATCGCGACAAAATTTCGCGACATTTTTTTACTCTTATTTATTGGGGTAAAACCGACTCGGCGTATTTTTAACGTAGGTTTTCCTAAAAATGATTGCGATCAGTCTTTCCACAGCTGTCTGTGTGGAGTTGCTTCCTAATGGACGAGAGTGAAACTTGAGTGTGTACACGCTTTCGATGGTACCCTAAACCATGCGCAATGGTTGTTTGCTGTGACGTCACCATGAGTTAGCCAATGACGAAGGAGAACAACGGCTGTTTGGCCGTCTGATTGGACTAGCCCAGTCACGTGATATGCACATCACAGCAAAAAGCCATGGCGCTTGGTATAGTGCCCTCCACGACTCGCCTTTGCATTCTCACAGCTGAAATTTATTCGCGATGGCAAAGGTGTCGTTGCCGTGGTAACAACGCTACCTGGAATTAGCTAAATCCGATATCGTTTGAATGAATGCTTGCATTCTTATAATCCGCAACGATAAGATAAGATTTCCTCCCGAAGAAAAAATTTTCTCAGTCACCTTCTGAACTCTGATATGGACTGTTTTCGTTTTGAGCCGGCAGAGCTAAAATCGCCACCATGTTGGAATTTCAGATGATTTCTAGCCTCTATACCACGCGCCGTGGCTGTTTGCTGTGACGGGCATATCACGTGACTGGGCTAGTCCAATCAGACGGTCAAACAGCCGTTGTTCTCGTTCGTCATTGGCTAATTCATGGTGACATCACGGCAAACAGCCATTGCGCATGGTTTAGCTGCGAGAAGACGAACGCGAGTCATTGCGTAAATGCGCCCCTACGACTGCTGTATTTGAAAAGCTAATATGTAATGTTAGTTAATTAGACAGGTGAGTGTTTAACAACATTTTCGGTGAATAAACTCTGAACCACCGCCATGATTTGGGAGTTCGTAATTTCTGTTTCCGACCACACCTTTATTCATTCTCAGCCCATTGTGACTCGTCTGCAGTACAATGTACGGCTTGCAGGGTTGAATCTATTAATGATTTTTCCTGACGTGTCAAGTTTTCCCAATGCATATTTTGTTGGATAGGCGCATATTTCCTGAACGGTTATTAATTTTGTCGGAAAATGAAAAATATTTGAAGAAGTTCCTACCTGCATTCAATGAAGCTGGAATTTGCGGCCTACAGGCTGGATACACAATCGTCAAATTTGCCACTAAAACACATATACGGAAATTTGAATTTGGAGGTTGCTTTGAAGTTAGTTGTTCTTCTGTAGGGCGGATCGAATTTCAGAGGTAAAATATTCAGAAAATTCTAAATTCTCGATAAGTGTTGATTTGTAATTGGTACTGAATGAGCCGTCTGTGTGATAATTATATATGTGCACAGCCTAAATGATAAATTTCTTTGCTTTTATTTGATCTTTGTTTAATGCTTGGAAACTTAACAATTCAGGTTTTGTGTGGAGTCCAACATAGGTGATGAAACGTTTCAAGTAACAATATTGGTAGTAGGGGTGTGTACGAGTGTCTTTTCCGTGTTGAACGTTTCTGTAATCGAGCTATGTTGTCTTCCCATGAAAATGTACGATTAGCACGTCACAATCACGTCAGGCTGTGTCCTATATCAGCTTTTTCAAGCACACAACGAAAGTGGCAGAAGTATGCACAAGTTTGAAAATATGCCTATACAGATGTGTGATGACGAACAATTTTCACAGAAAATTATTTAGTTTCGTGGATTGATTCTTGAATCTTGTAAACGCTGAAGGAGGTGATTTGCTTCGTTCTAAGGAAAGTTATGTCGCACTAAGATTTGCGCAAGAAATCTTATGTGCAAATTGTACATCGTAGCTTATTTTAAATGCATGTGTACATTTCGCAAGTCTGCATGAGGGCGTGTTTACGCAAGGATAATTTTCTCGCTTACTAGCTTCTACTTGGTCAATACTAAATTTGCTGGCTGCTTCTCGCCTTTGTCGGAGAATGCGGCTTTCGAGTTGTCTATACGTAGTAACCATGGCAACAACGCGCACGCAAATTTTCTCCTCGTGCTTCGCGACACGACGTACGATGCTTGCAACATGACAGCGTCGATTTATGACAACAAGAAAACAATTTTTACTGCAGTACACGACGATGGACAGATTCCTGAATACCGGCCTTCGAAAGTTTGTCTTCGATTCTTTAACTACGAAATGGACTCCATGTTGAATTTTGAATTGTCGCTGCGAGTATAGCTATTTATTCTGCCGTCGTTTGATCACTGCTAGAAGCTGTTTTTTTTTCAGCGAGAATAGCAAATTTTGGAAATAGCGTGAAATGGCAACAATGTTGTAGTAATGTTTAAAATGACTGTTGCACTTTGTTCTTTATCCGTGTTGTCTGTTGTCTATTATCGCATTCATTTAATAGAAAGGGGAAATTAATCGTAAATAAATAACGGTTGCCTAGCAAATAGCTTTCGGCGAGCGAGAAGGTCTCGTTGCATAAACGAGCCCTAAAGCAAGGTTCGCAAAGCTCACAGCAAGAAAGCAATGCCGTAAAATTTGTGTTAAATATCAAGAGCGTTAGACAGTGCTTGCATCGATACGTACGTAGTTTTCTGTCAGCTTGCTATTTTTTTTTTCGGGTGTATAAATAAATTTCTTAAAGGCTGCCATCGACTGCCATTAAGCGCTATACAGTTCTCTCTAGCACTTGCTCGCAGCAAGCAAAGCAATGCACAAAGAAACATCTTTAAACACAACAAACATTAAGTCACGTTCCTTCTGAATTTTTGAGGAAAAATTTGGTAACGCCCTCGTGCAGCTTGGAGCAAGCTACAAAGATTAACGATACTGATGTCACTAGATGGCGCCACGAAAAGATATAAATAAAATCTCCTGGCGCCATCTAGTGACGCTAATATCGTTGATTTTTACAGCTTGTTCTCCAGGTGCACGAAGGTGTATACAAATTTGTATAATTAAGGAGTCACGTGGCTTGTTTGCTGTGTATAAAAAAGTTTGCTTTGTGCATCCCTTTGCTTGATAGGGCTAGATGTTGCAATGTTCATTTGGTGGCAACCCGCATTTTACAGGCGTATTCCGGAAACCCACTCAAGTGTGAGTGGAGCTAAATGTGAGTGTAAGGGTCAAAACGCGTCTATAGAAATACCCTCAGATGTTAGGACACTCACATTCGCTTTTGTGGCTATACTGAAATTGTTGACCCTTACCTTTGATTTTTGCACTCACATTTGCCCTCTCACACTCACACTTGAGTGGATTTCTGGAACACGGCTGTTAGATCTTTGTCGTCCGAATTATCGTATCTGATACGTCTCAGTTTTAAACCATACTGTTACAAATTCCAGTTATTTTATTGTGTGCGCGGTGTAGCGTGAGTCCAGCAAGTGTTTTGTGAGCAGCTACACGTCTTCCTGGAGGGGGTGGCTTTAATCGATGGCCGCCATTGTTTTTGTAACCATCTTGGATAGCAACAAGGCACTCTGCTACTGAAAACGTACAATCGATTATCTGTGTTCGTTCTGCGGGGAACTCAAGATAGGCCGCAGACACTATACTATACACTGACCAGTAAGATTTAACGGTGATTGACTGTTTTTAGTTTTCCGTCAACATTTCACTATAATCTCAACTTAGAATGTCCTCACGGCGGTATTTAGCAAGACTCATTTCTTCATAGCTTATTCATTAAATGATATGGACTGTAATTTTACGGTACAAAAGAAACTGGAAACCAATAACCAGTTTTGTTTTATTTTTTCCAGTGTACTAGGGCTTATAAGTATGGATGGAAGTTTAGCAAAGGGAGGGCAAAACACGGAGATTCGACCTGGGGAAACCTCTCAGGGACCGATAAGAATTGCTTGATATTAATTTCGCAGCTGTGTAGGAATAATTAGCCAATAGTTTGAACTTTTCTGGTGAGTACATTTTATTCGAAAGAAATATGTGCCTGCACTGCAGTGGAGGTAACAAGCAGTACGTAACTGCCTAGCTGAATCGCCAAAAACCTAAAAACAAATAATCATTTTTGCGGTGAACCGAAGTTTAATTTTTTCTTTTGCTGCAGCAAGTGCGTGATTCTCGATCAAACCATAAGTTTGAAGCTCACAATTTCAAAACTTTACCGGATCCTGGGTGTATATAATAAGTAGAAAGAAATAAGTTAGACCACTTTAACATGAGGAAGTAGCCTACATCTACAGCAAGCTACCTTTACGGACTTACATTTCCTAAGTGACGTGGCGTCACTAAAATTGGGAAAGCATTCGGAAAGGCAATCGGACGAAGATTATACCACGCGCCATGGCTGTTTGCTGTGACGTGCATATCACGTGACTGGGCTAGTCCAATCAGACGGCCGAACAGCCGTTGTTCTCGTTCGTCATTGGCTAACTCAAGGTGACGTCACGGCAAACAGCCATTGCGCATGGTTTAGATGCGTAAAGGTTGCCCACTATATGTATAACTACTTTAACAAATGCGTCAAAAGGTACCTGCTCAATATCGTAGTGAATAATAAATAAGTAAAGTTAGTTGCAAATTTGCAATAGGTCTGGAAAAGACCATAACCACTATGACGTCCACCGTACACCAACGTAAAACAAGCGGCTGCAGCGACTACCTAGTCACAACCGGTCTTCTTTACAGTTTCGTCACTTCCAATGTTGTGGCGCACATCTCTATCACCCACTGCAACAGCGTTCTCTATTACTAACAGCAACAGCGACAGCGATCTCTAAAAGCAGTATCCATCACAATGGCCGGTTAAATATTTGTTAAGCTTTAAGGCCTATTTTACATTTTAGACGTAATTGTCAGCCTTTAGGCCTAATTTTTACCTGCAGTTTTAATTTTTGCATTTACCTATTCACTTTTGCAACATGGTGCACCTCCGGGCACATAGTTACAGTGTTACATCATCATGCGCAACGTATATAGATCAGTGGAAGGGAAGTAACGAGAGAGACGCAATGTACAGACAGACGGAGTCATAATAATTATGGTGTTGTTGATGAAGCCAGCAGCGACTCATAGAAACTTGACATTGCGATGGTAATATGAGTTTAGGCCTAATTTTCAGGCTTTAGGTCTAATTTTTTTAAGTGTAGTTTTAATTTCGTTAAGTAGCAGATATGCCTAATGGAGAATTTTGTTCGACGGGTAAGCCTATTCATTCATGCAACAGTGCGACGAGACTTTTAAACGAAGCTAAAATCCTTTTGTTTTTACGGCTGCGCGTTATTCTTACGATTTCAATTCGACAATCAAATGTTATTATTTCATTTAGTTACGTCGAGGCAGCATACCAGCAATAAATAAATAAATATAAACTTCGGAACGGCAAGGGCCCTAGCGGTTCTCTGATAGCCAACCTAAAAGGGAACAAGAGGACGTGATGGAGGAGTTAGAGTGCAGAATGAAAAGTAAAATTCGGTTTGTAAAATGTGAATATATTTTAAGCATGGTCGTATAGGCCATTTGTTAAACATTAAAAAGGTAAGAATAATGAAAAACTAATCCAGATTCACTTCGGTTAGAAGCCTGTGAAAGCCCTGGATAGTAGTTGAAGAAACAACCGACCCCGGAAGTGAGTTCCATACCTTAACCACTCGCATCGAGAAGACACCACTTCTACAATTCAAGCGTGCCGGCGACGGTGTGAGCTTGAGCGAGTGATCTCTTGTGAAATTCACATGATTGAGCTGGAAGAACGGTAGTGCCAACGGCAGAAATCCACGCACTATTTTGAAAGTCAAGACAAAGTCGATCCGCAGTCGCTGCAGCTCAAGTAATTCAAGATTAGCAATTCCAAGACGCTCACTGTATGGGACATTTTTTTTAGGCCCGGCGGGGACTTCGTGAATTTCCGTTGGACCGACTCTATACGGTCGATGTCCCGTAGTAGTGACGGAGACCAAACCGGGCTGGCATACTCCAAAATTGGGCGCACAAACACCCTGAACGCCCACACCCGAAGCTTAAGATTACCAGTCTGCCGTGTTTGCCTTGTTTTTCAACTAACTTCTCACACTGAATCTAACGTTGTAAATCGTGGTCGTCTCTATCTGGTACCGTTGCGAAGTTGAAAAAAAAAACGACGGACGGACGGGCGGACAAAGTTATTGCAATAGTCTTTTCAACCGGTACGGCTGTACAGACGACTAAAAGCGTAAAAAAGCGTAAAAACGTGCTCAGTGAAGGAAAGAAGAAGGAGGACAAGGGAGGAATGTATGTAACACCTGCTGTACCGCCACGGTTAGACATGCTAGGCACCATTCGGTCGCCGATTGCATCACTAGGCCCGTGGAAAGGAAGCGGAGTACACGGAATCATAGCATCGTCCAAATTTTCGTACCAAATCAGTGCGGCACATTGGAAAAAAAATCGCAATAGGTCCAACAAAAGTTAAATGCAGCAAATAAAGAAGGATCAGTAAAATTGTGACAAACTACCCAGTAATGGAGTAGAATACGCAGGTTAAAATAGAAACATTAAAATAGTGTATGTCAGGAAGCCAACTTCCTATACTTAAGAAATGGTGCCAGTAATGAATTAGGTCTGTTGCTTTTGGTGAGTCACTTTCATTTTCATGATATGTGTCATATTTTAGCCATACTGGGATTTTTTTTTTTCAGGCTTTATCTGTATACTGATGAAGAAACCGTAAGGAATTGGAAAATTGTACTGTCATTAAACTGCATGTAGGGCGTCCAATGCCGGGAGCAATAACACTCGGTAATTCGGGATTCCTTTCCCTCAATTTCAGGATCCCGGGAATAATCACAAAATTTCGGGAATTTTTTGCACATGTCGTTCACCATGTGTGAGCAATTAAGAGCAATGTCGGAGGTGTATTTACGTCTTTGGAGAGAGCTTCCATCGTTTTCGTATGTCCTTTTTTTGTAGGTCTGTTTGTCTCGTTGGAATGAACTCACGTCGGACTGGAAGTCTGCTGTACCTAAAAGCCATCTTCTGTAGCTAAAAGCCAGCAAATTTGAAAGTAAAAACTTCGAATTTCAAATTTTAAACTTCAAATTTCACGCCTAAAGCTGGTGGCGCCTTCCAAACGAAGTCTGTGAGCTAAAATATATTAATCCAGAACGGTTCTATGGGCCTAACACTCATTCAAACAATTCTGCTTTCAAACAATCCTGCTTTCAATGACTAAAAAAAATTACAAACGAAAGTTCATTTTCCTCAACTTCGTTGTTTAAAAACAGGTCTACCCAAAGTAGAAAAGTGAAGCTATCAAAGAAATGAGTTTGTAATAAGTTTTGTTTATTTCAAATGAGCAATTTGTTTTTAAATAAGTTTAAATCAATGGGGATTCATTTGTTATTTTTGAAAGTGTGTGAGACGCTCCACACTCTGCAAACTGTTTGAAACAATGATGGAAGACAAAAACGAGAAGGAAATGGGCCTAGACACCAACTGATGCTTTACCACGTTTCTTTACCATCGAGCGATGTAGCGAAACATTCAAACACTAGTATGAAGTAAAGTCAACGTCAGTATTGCGCCTTGAACATTACGTCAATTCAGTAGGCGTAGACGTAGTTTGACGGTAATGGCACACCATACTCTTGTTTTGTAAACCTCTTCCAGAAAAGAAACGCATAGATACTCCTCTTTTTCACTGTATTTTCTGAATGACTCAACGTCGTCATATCACTCATGTATTTGAGTTGATTTTATGACTTCTTGATTTGAATCCTTAGGCATTAAATTAAACCAGGGCCGTGACTAGCAAGAGGCAGGAGAGAGAGATGCAACGACCTCTGTTGAAACTGGCGTTAAAGACTGACGTATTTAAATAATGGCAATGAACCTACAGTCAAAACACAAATAAACACACAGCCCCTTCGCTTTGACTTTTCTTGTGTATGTCCGTGGACTTTAATTCTCTTCCTGGCACCAAACTAAACAAAACACGAATTCATCACAGACATTTTTATCCGTCATCTGGGTGACGTTGAAATGCCAGTGTAGGATTATCGTTTATCAGTTACCTCGCCAGAAGAAAAACAAGGGGCTACAGCGACTATCTAGTCGCATTGGTCTTCTGTACACTTCGTCCACTTCCAGTGTTGAGGCGCACACCTCTATCATGCATTATTTAATTTAGTTACGTCGAAGAAGTCTATTAGCTATAAGGAGGCAACGATGTTTTAATTTGCCATGTTATTTAACTAAATTTTGACACTGAATCGAACGTTGTAAACAGTGGTCGTCAATTTCTGGTACCGTTGCGAAGTTGAAAAAAGCGACGGACGGACGGACAAAGTCGTTGCAATAGTCTTCTCAGCCGGTACGGCTGTACAGAAGACTAAAACAAAAACAATTTCTTGTATCCGCCTGTAATTTAGATGCTGGCTTTACTACTAGGTACGATCTAGACAATAGGAAAGAGAAAGGGACATAGTCGGTTACTTTTCCCCTCTTGGTATGCACTTTTATAATTTTATCTTGCGTAGCGTTAAGAATTAATTTATGACGTATTTTTAAACGAATTTAGCCAATTTTTAATCCCGAAAATTCCGGCGAAAAGGCAGCTTCTACGGATTTTTTGGACTGAAAAATGGATGGGATCCCTATTAACTGCATGCTGATGAAGAATCACTAAAAAATTTGAAAATTTAGGTTATTTTTAAAGTTTTACTGAGTATGAATACCATATGGGAGAGGAAAACCTTGGTAAACTGCATACTCTTGAAGAATCCGTAAGGGATTGGAAAATTTGTTCGTCATTAACTGTATGCTAATAAA
>JAHWFP010104359.1:0-37695 GCA_023313725.1 Lithobius niger | reverse complement strand
CCAGTCTTTAATGCAGACTGCTTACTTCATTTTACCCTTTACCTTGTGATTTCTTTCTTTATCTAATTCCTATCGTAGTAACGATAAAAAAAACTTTTTCTTAATTCATTCATTACGGAAACATTATGTTAGGGGACACCCAGAATTAAGTTATACGCGGGAGGGGGGAGGGGGGGGGTTAAGTTGATTTCTTGCGACAGTTGTGACACGGAGTGGGGGAATTGGTTTAAGAAATGTGACGTACAAACTTGAAATTTAATGTATGCAAGTTTAACTTGCATCACATTCACTCATTTCATTTTTGGGCATATAATTAAAATGTTGACTATAATTTCATTACAATATAACGCAATCGTCACCAAGACTCACTCAGTACTTTGAGCAGAATTTATGAATTACAACGAATAGGGAGTGGGGGGGGAGGGGGAACCATGTGAAAGGAGTGGGGGGGGGGAGAGCGACAAAGCGTGACGTAGTATATAGATGGACACGACCTGGCTTCCGTAATAAAGAGAGGCTGTGGAATTTACTTCTAATTCTGTTGATTACGCTTCACAGAACACTCGTCATTAAGGTAAAATTTAAAGCATTTTTGTAGGGCAGATCTGCTAACTCAGTAAAAGTAAATCTGGTCTTCTGATTTCGTTCTAATTCGGTGTTTTGCGATGTGGTAGAAAATTCCTCCCTTTTTTACATGTTCTTTTCGTCTTAGTACGTACAACGCCCTTATTTTTGCCTTGTTTTTTTTATCATTAGTTTTATTACGTTATATTATTTTAGCTTTGGTGTTGCGTGAGCCTGCAATAAACCTTTGTAAGACGGCTGTAAATAACGCGGTTTTTATTTATTTCGAATTAGAATTTCGATCCAAATTTTGGTAGTTTGCAAAATTTGCGCCATAAGTTATTTTCAGTTTTATCTTATTCTATTAAAATTAGGCAATTTTTTTTTATTTCTATAGAGATTTTATTTGAAATTGCGTCAAAATAGTAATATCTATTTGACACACGTATTAAGTCAAATAAAAAAAAATACGTTGAAGTAGACACGATTCAACTTTATTTTTTTTTCTTTTCAATTTTCAACTTGCTGCACTTGAAGTTGGAAGAGGTCCACTGATTCTTATCTTTCTTTTTAATTCTAACGAGTTTACAATAAACCTTAAAGTTTGCGCGGCCTATCTTGAGTTCGCCGCAGAACGAACACCACAGATAATCGATTGCACGTTTTTGGTAGCAGAGTGCCTTGTTGATATCCAAGATGGCAACAAAAACAATGGCGGCCGTCGTTTAAAGCCGCTCCCTCCAGGAAGACGTAACTGTTCATAAAATACTTCCGGGACTCAAGATACGCCGCGCACACAATAGTTGCATGATTTAAATTCTGGCTTTTTTTTTTTAAAGTTAGGTCGGTCGTGTTGGATTCGAGCCGGAGTTCACTAGGTTTGGAGACGAGGACGCTGACTACTGGGTTGTTGCTGCATGCTTTGCTCGAGTGTCTCACAAATCTCGTGGTGTGCGAAGGGACTTTTTATTTTTTTTTAAAGTTATATCATTTGCTGCCTTGACAACACCGCGTATCTTGTTGTTAAATCTGCTAGCTCCTAGAACTCTAAGAGGGATGTTGTAAAAGTCAGTCGCTTGGCAGCGGGGAATGCTTTCCCATTGAAATAAAAAAAACGGGCAAGCGTTGCCGCTTGCAAGCGACCTACTTTTAAAACATCCCTAATGCAAGTTCTCCCGTGTGGCGCGGTATGGCTACAAATAGTCACACATCCGTTAATTCTACACACCCTATTTTTCGTAGGGAAAACGGCATACGTATGGAGAGGGTGGCAGATTTATTCCAAATTTGAACTGCTCAGAAATTTTAGACGTGAATGGTGTCATCCCGATTGCCTTAAAAATTGGTCTGGTCGGTGACTGGAAAGAAGACCTGGTCCTGTGGCGGCCAGGGTCACGTGACCGAATACCATCCTTCTTCAGCGGCTATGGGATATATTCCGGACTATTTAGGACGGTATTTGGGCTAGGACCGGACTGACTGCGAGTGCAGGGGTTGCAACTATTCCCGCAGTCAGAGCTATCAACGGCGTAAAAATAGTGTTAAAAGAAATAGCTTGAATGCAATTTGTTTCCTGAGGGATTGATTTTGTTTTTTTTTAAATAAATATCCAATGAAAAATTCCAATTCAAAATCCTCTTACATTTTCCTTTTGTTTCTAGTCTATTTGCTGCCGTGGAAGCGCTCAAAAAAAAAAAAATAAAAAAAATGTTATAACTGTTTCAGTTTATAGCTGGAAAATAAACCAGGGTAGCGTTCAGAAGCTCTTGTGAAATTCCCAGATTTTTCCATATTTTACAGACCAATACTGACAATTTTTCCTGATATTTTGATATTTTTGTGGTCGAAAGAAGACGCAGTACAGAACTAAAATAAAATATTTTTCGCATTTCACTCAAATCGCAATAACTATATCGCATTCCTTTGCTAAATCAAAAATTGCACTGACCTAACTAGTATTGGTAAAGAGAAGTAAAAGGCCATAATCAGAACAAAACTAGAAACGCACTTAGGCCCACATTACTTAGGCCTAAGGAGTTTGCACTTTGTGAAATGTAAGAAAAAGGCCATGAAGTTTGAATTTAAATAAAGTGAAATTTTAGAAGTTAAAAATTAAATCCGAATTAGCTATTCTTTATAGGCGAAAGAGACTTTCCGGAAACTATTCAAATTCCCTGAATTTCGGTACATATTCATCATATTCCCTGATTTTTCCTGAATTTTCCAGACTTGATAAATTCTCTGAATCCAGGTAGAACGCCACTCTGTAGGCCGAAATTTAGTGCTTGTTACCGTTTTTGTATTCTGTACGGCAAAAGCTGGGAGACTATACCAACGACTTTGCCCGTCAGTCGCCTTTTTCAACTCCGGAACGGTACCAGATAGAGACAAACGGTTTTTACCATTAGATTCAGCGTCCAAAAAAATTTAGTTTAAAAAACAATGCAAATTAAAACAACTTTGCTTCCTTGCAGTTTATAGACTTCCTCGACGTAACTGAATGAAATAATAACATTTGATCGTCGCATTTAACCACTTCAGGAAGACACGCAACCTTAAAGACAAAAGGATTTCGTTGACGACACAGTACATTAGCTTCGTTTTTAAAATAGTCTCCACACCGTATTGCACAACTGAATTGGTCTGCTCTCGAACCCAATTCTCCGTTACCTGGTAGTTACGAAATTAAAACGGCAGGTAAAAATGAAACCCGAAACCTGACAATTACTCCTGAAATCTAAAACTAGGCCTGAAAGCTATCACATTTTTATTCGGAAATTGTGATGGTTACTACTTTTAGATTACATAATACTGACCGCTATTGCAGTTAGTGGTAGAGGTGTAGGCCTCAACATTTTCGAATTGTACAGAAGACTGGTTGCGACCTGGTAGTTGCTACAGCCGCTTGTTTTTTTTTTTTTTTTACCTTTTTCGGTTGAAAATGTTCGCTTTTTCGATTGTTCACACGGTCATTTGACAATGTATTTTTAAGCTTCATATTTATTAAACTCAACATTTACTACCAAAATTGTAGTAGTCAAATCGTGGAGGAAGGTAGTGGCGTAAAATTACTATATGGATGCCCCCCCCCCATACCCCCTTTAAATAATTATTTTGCTCCTTTCGTAATCGGAGGTATATGAGTTAGATTCCTTTCGGTCTATACTTCTTTCTTCTTCTCATATGTCTATAAAGTTCAAAGTTGAGCCGATTCATCTTAAGGGACTTTCTTTCAGATGAAATGACGCTCCCAGAAATTAATAATAATAATAAAAAAATGCTTGTGCCGAATTTTGATTTTAATTCAATTTTTAGTCCGATGGACATCAACCAACAATCAGACAAACTTTAACATGTTTTGATTGCTAAATTCTAGCTCTCCAGCAATCCGTTACTACCGACGGAAGCAAATATTAAAATAAACAAACAACAGCAAACGGAAAAACGTTAACTTACCTTCATGTTGAATTGCATCTTTACAGAACTGTTGCTAATCCTCAACTGATGGTGTCTAAAGATTCTGCTCCAGCTTTTATACTGAAACACTGAACGGAAGAGAGGAGAAGGAAACGTCATTAGCAAACAACTGTTTCAATTTAACCTGAAGACAACCGAGAAATTGGCATTTCTAGGGTTCAAGCACGCGCATCCTTAAATTGATGTAGGCAAAATTGAATGCAATATTAGTTGATGATCTATCTTGGAAATGGCAACGCACTGTTTACTTCTGTGCAGCTTTACTTTGATTACTGCCGGTCTGGCTGTCAGTCACTTCCATCAGTAAATTGTTTGAAGTTGGTGATTAGAGGTAGGCTTAATCTGTTGTTGCAATTTGTTGAATCTTTTCAACTCCTAAAGAATTCTTTTAATAATCTTGGCAAGTATTTCTGCTGTAAAACACTACGTATCAACGTATCATTAGGAATCGTGGTATATTGACGTATGTTTAATATTGATAAATGTTGAATTTTGACGAACGCTACGAAATTTTTTGGAAGCTTGAAATCTTTTAACTTAATGGATGAAAAGGATGTTAATACTGAAAATTTCGTTATTGTTTTCCCTCTGTTTTTTAAAATTTGTATTGAGTAAACTTTTGCGAAGGATCTTAGTTAAATTTTGTGAACCTTGTTTTTTTTTGTTAATCTTGGCAATCACAATGAACCATTCCGATGGTAAAAACCTTAAAATAAATAAATATAAATATATACATATATATCAAAACGTTTTAATTCTGAATGTCGTAATCGTGGAGAATCTCGATGAACCGTAGTGAATCCTTGGGATATTGATAAATATATGTCTGTGATTTTTTTTTAATTAACTTTTAGCAACTTTGAATTGAATACAAATTGGTCGGAATTTTGTAATCTCTTAAAAATTTCTTTGACTTTTTGGTATATTTCCGTAATTTTCATGATTTTAGAATCATGGTGAGTCTTTCACTAAATCCTTGGGACTTTGATTGGCATAAAAGCACTGGAATCTTAGTGAATTTTTGATATTATTTGAATCTCGGCGATTCTACGACGTTATTGACTTGATTACAAATCGGTGTTAATTTTTATATTTTTATGTTTGTGAACTTTCAGAAAATTTAACTTCATTTTTTTTTCTAATATGAATCAGTAAATCTTTGGATCCTACAAAATCATTGTGGACTACGGAATCGTGAATTGTTGGCACTTTTTGAATTTTAATTTTCGTTTGTTACGAATCTCTATAGGCTAGACGAAGATAAAAAAAACTGGTTTGCGTTTTTGCAGTTACGCAACGTGTCTTCCAACTGACACGGTAGGTATTTCCTTTACTACGCTGAAGAAAATGATTATCTTCCACAAAACAAAACTTGTTCAGGATTCCCGCCAAGCTTTTCGGCCGTTTGAAGTCGTGGTTTCAAACGCCAAGCTCTTTCGCCAATTTAATACCACCGGGTAACAGTTCGAATGTTAAATGGCATCTACAATTCTACATATATAAAAGGCTTGGGTGGCACTGAGCAAAATCATCAGGTGTGTGTGCATAACAATCAGAAACAAACGTTTGTGTGTGCGTTACCATGTTTGTGCCCTGTAACAATCAGGAAGAGCTTTCAAAAATGGTTGAGAAACAATCAATGTCTGCACGATCGTTGCTGGGTTTATCGCACTTAGTGTCAGAAGGGACAAACAGTCAATTCAGCAACATAACAGCAGCGTCCCCCATTGCGTGGAGTGAATATCCCCACCCCCAGCGCCACTCAACAGGGATTCAAAGGAAAGGGGAGCGGCGCCGGGGGTGGGGATATTCACACCACGCAATGGGGGAATTCGCGGAGGGGGGGGGGCAGTGGAGAGGGGAAATAGTTCTTTTCATTTCGTGCTACCCAGTAAAGTATTTCACTTAGGTACGCGGGAACCGGCTACACCGGCATATATTGCGCCGGGGGTACAGCTGGTTGGTTGAAAATTGCTTACTGTAAAATTTACAATTATTTCATTTAACGTGTGAAGTCTTAGTAAGTGGGATTAACTTGACGAAAAAGCTTGGCATTTGATACCAAGACTTCAAACGGGCAAAAAGCTTGGCGGGAATCCTTGACAAGTTTTGTTTTGGGGTAGACATCACATATTTTTGTCCAAAATTGATAAAAATCATTTTTTTTTTCTTAGAACGATTTGGAAAAGCCGAAAATCCAGTTTTACGTTCCTTATTTTTTGGCTTTAGTTCCGTTTTGAGGACAGCGTAAGCTAACACTTTACTGATATTTAAAAGAAATAGTTAAAACATTTTAAAACTGGAAACATTTCTAGGGCATACCTAACAAAGAATTACTGTTTAATATTCGTGTTTATTTACTGTTTTGACTTTGGTTCACTTAAACCTTACTTTGAACATCAAAATGATACCTTTTTAACTGCATGCTGTTACCAAACTGTACGAAGCTCCACGAAAAAAATCCAATATGGCGTAATAGCCGACATACAACTTCATCTCTTGCATGCATCTAAATAAATCTTGTGTTTATCTTAGATTAACTCTTGCTCACATTGAATTTTTCTTGGGTTAAATCTTGCGTTATATTCTGGATTTAACTTGGAGTAAAATCTTGGATGCATTTTTGGATTTATCCTGGTTTATACCTTGAATTTATCTTAAATTAAATGTTGGATTTTATCTTGGATATATCTTGAATTAAATCTTGGTTTCGGATTTATCTTGAATTAAATATTGGATTTACATTAAATAAAGCCTTGAACCTATCTTGGATAAATTCTTGGATTTATTTTGGATTTATCGTAATTAAATCTTGGATGAAATCTTGAATTTTTCTTGGAATTCTATCAAACCTTGGAGTAGGCCATTGTCTTCTCATCAGAACATTTTAAAATTAAGAAGTAATTTTTAAAAAAATTTGCCTAAAATGCAATTCGAATGATTAGATACAGCCGAAAACGGTGTTTCCAACCTCCCCCAATCCCTCCACCCATAGCTCCTAAAAAAAAATATACATATTTGCTTGAAAATACTTAATTAATGAAAACTTTGCAATGGTGTAGTGCGAGACGGAACGCTGAACGGCTCGGTTTACATTACGTTACAACAGATGACAGTTCTACTGTGACTGATTGGCAGCCTAACATTTAAGTCCGAAAGGTAACGGACATAGGTTTTTATCTGTTTTAATGATCAAAACGTTACAAATAATTGTAATACGTTTTGGTATGATTTCGTCATTTTCTAACGTCGACTTTTTATTGCCTGTTTTATTTTTCAGTTACTGTTTCGTTTTAATTTTTACCTGTGTTATTCCCCTAGTCACCTCCCTCTCTCCCTGACTGGGTTTAGGATGAAAATTTTAGGAGGGGCGATTTCGAACCAGCTAGGTGCAGTGAACACCATTTTTGTCGACAGCGTTCTCAGCTCACAATTTTAATGAACGAAGGGGGAGGGGAAGGTGAGGGGCGACAATCCCCCAAAAACGTCTGAATCGGTGAAAAGTGCATCATTTTTGGAAACAAAGGCAGGCGGAATGAAATAACCTAAAACTGGAGTGAAAAGAGAGAAACATCAAGGAAACAAGCGGCTACGGCGACTACCTAGTCGCATCCGGTCTTCTGTGCAGTTCTGCAACTACCAATGGTGATGCGCACACCTCTATGATGCGTTTCAACAGCTATCTCTATTATAAAATCTGAAGGCAGTAACCATCAGAATTACCGGTTAAAAACGACATGTCAGCTTTTATGCTTATATTAGATTTTAAGCGTATTTGTCAACATTGAGGCCAGATTCTTACCTGGAGCTTTAATTTCGTAAGTAGCAGCTAACGTGGATTTCGATTGTATAGTACGCCTATTCATTTTTCCAAAACGGGGTGCCTTCGGGAACACAGTTAGTGTTACAACGTAACGCGTATCGTGGCCTATAGCCTATAGGGGGTAGTAGGGAAGTGACGGGAGAGACGCTGTTGATTAAGCCAGGAGCTACTCGTAGCAACTTTACGTTGCCGTGGTAACTTGATTTTGGGCCTAATTCTCATTTTTTAGGCGTAATTTTTTTAACCGTAGTTTTAATTTCGTAAGTAGCAGATAGGCCCAATGGAGAATCTGGTTCGATGGTAAGCCCATTCATTCATGCAACAGTGCGACGAAACTACTTTAAACGAAGCTAAAATGCTTTTGTTTTACGGCTGCAGTGCTAACCTTAGGATTTCAATTCGACGAACAAATGTTATTATTTAATTTAGTTACGTCGAAGAAGTCTATTAGCTATAAGGAAGTAACGATGTTTTAATTTGCCATGTCATTTAACTAACTTTTGACACTGAATCTAACGTTGTAAACCATGGTCGCCAATATCTGGTACACATTGCGAAGTTGAAAAAGGCGACGGACGGACGGACGGACAAAGTCGTTGCAATAGTCTTCTCAGCCGGTACGGCTGTACAGAAGACTAAAACGGACGTCGTCAGATTTTCAGATATTCTCGCAAATGCCGGATAATGTCTTAAATGGATGAAGGTCATGTTTGTTGCAAGGTTGGGTAGAGAATAATGCCAGAGTCTTCTTTTGAAATCAGTTCTAGTATTTAGGATGGCGAAAATTTTTGGACCTAGTAGCAACCGAGGGGATATAAATAATATAAAGTTTTCTTAAAAGTTGAGTACAACAAACTTTAATATGCAATAAGTTGAATAAGAGATTTATCCTTAAGTAAAAATTTCTAAATTGCTCTAAGGTTGGAATTTGAAAACTTTTGCATAGCTGTTCGTACGTGTATACCGCAATTTATCCGCAATTTTTAAACAAACATACCTTACAAAATGTCGCTTCACTTGCTCATTTATTAAATAGATTTATTAGATTTCATTTATTTGATAGATCGGGGAGGGATCACACACAGTGGACCCATAAGTTAATTAATATACTGCGCACAACAGCATTAAAAATAGTAATAATAGTTTTAGAATCTGTAACAAAGTAGAGAGACCGTTTCAAAAAACCAATCATCTTGAAGGCTTCAGACACAATAGCAGTGACATGTTGATTAAAAAGACAGACTGTTTATAAAAAAATTTTCAGTAAGATACCACATAATGTAACTAAATTGTAGGATAGAAATAAAATTAAGAAAGTAATTAAATTGTATGTAATTAATAATGGTATGTAATAATGATATAATTAATGATATAATGATTGAGATGATAGACTTAAGACAGTTCTTCTGCCGGTCTAAATATTTTTGTTTTTTGGTGGAATTTTGAAAAAAAATGGCAGAATATAAAAAAACTGGATTTGGGGTGAACTGTCCCAAGGATCCTAATAAAATTATTGTTATTACTTTTTCTGAATTATTGTTTGATTATAATTTGGTTAGTTTTGCTTAATTCATGGAAATTATACTGATTGCGCAGTTCTCTATTTTATTGCGAAATGTAAAAGTAGGGTAAGTTTGTAATGAATAGGCCTATTTGTTAAATGGGCTACTTCATTTTTATGTATCATTGGATTATACTGGCTTATTAAAAAGTTTAAAGCTGTTCTTGGAGATGTAAATTATTACTATTAATATCCTGTAAGTAAGTAATAAACGGTGGTAAACTGCAAATAGGCAAGCAGTTTTTCCAGTTTAGGTTTCCGATGCACAGAATAAAAATAATAATTCAAAATTAAAATGTTATAATATTTCATCGATCACAATTTACTTAGACTATTTTATTTTACCATGCTCGTTAAAATGGTATCTACAATAGGGGTGTTCATCCGATACACACATGAGGTACTACTTTAACCATTTGGCTGTTTCTGCACATGTTTCAAAATGTCGTTATGAATTGTTGATTGTAAACTGACAATATTTTACGTTATTTCATGTTTGTTTATTTTGCAAATATGTTTAATAATGACTTTTTCTGGTTTTGTTTTAATTTTTTAAAATTTTGATAAAATTGTGTTATTTAAGTCTTTTTTTTATTTAAAAAAATTGTCTTAACTTCGATTTTTAAAACTGTTTTTTATTTAGCATATTTTCTATATTTAAAATTTTTTTAATGTTTTAATTGTTTATTCATTTTCTTATGACAGAATCTTGATGGGTGTTATATTTCGATCGGTTGTTACTGTAGTCGTTTTTGATCTATGCGTTAATTATTCCATGTTTACGTCTGTTACGCGTAGATTTCAAAACAAAGGATATCCAATATCCTTGCAAATTTTCGACAGTCTGGATTTCTGGAGTTGGAGGTGCTCAGAATGGCTGTTTCTTCAGGCTACTGCATCACCGTTCACTCCGTCGTAACCGTTCGTCTGCTTTTTAAATGCAACGTGGGGCCATAGCCTCCGTAACTTGCAGGCCAGTACACCACTTCACACTTTTCACTTTTTCTGGATATCGAATAGGTGAATATCCTTTCTTTTGAAATCTAAGCGTAACAGACGTAAACATGGACTCGGATTTTCAAAGTAAGCGATGTGACGTTTTTAGCTTTAATTATTACATATGGAAATTAATCCGAAGTTAATGTTACATTAACACATAAAATACCTACAATTCATAAAACACCTCAAACCACACGCGTCAAGTCTGTAAATGGTTGACGACCAATGATGGACAAAGTTAACCTGTACATCAACCATATGAAATTTCATGGTTTGTTTGCCAGTACACCATTTTCTCATTTTGTGTCGTTACGTTACACTTATTTTTTCACAGTTATGACGCGATGCCACCTGTGTACCTGACTCAACACGTGTACGCTTTCTGGAAGTTTGCAGATTTGACATGACCCGGGGTAGTTTTCTTATTTTAGCAGGAACGGAGTAATTCCAGAAAAAATCGTGAGCATAACTAGTTCTGGAGATGATTTTTTGGCTCTTACAGCAGAGGGTCTGTTTTTGATTGTACTCAGTGTCGCAAAGAACCATTGGAAGGAAACTACTCTCAGGTGAACAGAGTTAAAACACTTTTTCTACGCACAGGTTTTGATGAATCCATCATTAATAAGCCAGGAAAGGAAAAAAAAATAGGAAAGCAAAAACAAAATAGTGAATTTACAGTGTATACACCGAAATAAGTAAAAAAAAAACTACTTAAGCTAGCTAAATTAAGGAATTCGCGTTACCAGAAATTCTTTTCCTCGTTTTCTGATTTTTGTGATAAATTTGCCCCTAATGCTCTGTTTGCCCTAGGAACATAAAAATCAAAACCCTCCTTCACAGCGCCATTTAACATTCTCCTGAATTTTTTTTACTAAGCTCGGTGGATTAGTTTTTGTTTTATAAACCGCCAAAGAACTATTAACACATTCGTGTACTAATTAGCACACAAATCTGTTGGTAGTCCTTTGGCAGCTAATAAAAAAAAAACTAATCCACCCAGCTTAGTCAAAAAATTCAGGAGGATGTTAAATGGGTTGTGAAGGAGGGTTTTAATTTTTATGTGCCTAGGGCAGACAGAGCATTAGGGGAAAAAAAAGTCAAATTCATCAGAAAAATCAGAAAACGAGGAAAAGAATTTCTGGTAACGCGTGTTTAACATTTCACAATTGTAATTCGCAACTGACTTACAGCTGCAAAAAAACAAACATTGGCTGTTACATTTCAATCGTTTTGTTACCATAGTGGTTTGCGATCTATGCTTTATTCCATGATGACGTCCTGTTTAAGCAGCTTATAATATATGTAATGAAAAACAAGCTCCTAAATAAACTACAACAATAGTCAAATACCATAACTTGCGCAGCTTATCAGTTGCAGCGAACTTTAGAATATGTCAGCGAAAGGAATACACAAAAATTAATCTTGCATATAATTTTATTAAAATCTGTATTCATGGTGTAATGGCAACAATGGGTTGATCTTGTTGGGTCTTATACTCTTCAAATCTGCACAATCTGCCTGGCGCTCTGAACAGTGCCTCTTGTGAGGCTGGATTTTGTTGATTCGAAATATTTGTATTGTGAAGAAATTAAAGATCTTAATTAAAGATCTTAATTAAAGATCTTAATTCAATACGAAGAGCTTCTCCTAAACCATTTATTCTCAGGACATCGTGCAGTGTTTTATTCACAATTCATGGTTAATTGGTTTGGCTTCTTTTGTTGCTTGGTTGTTTGAACCCAGAGGGGTACTTGCAGTATTCATGGCGAGTTGGCTGGGCACCCAATGAAAACGTCACCACTACAGTCTATGCAATACATACCTGCATATGTAAAAACTGAATCCTACCAGCTTGACCCTCGAATCTTTCCGATGACCTCAAACACCACAAATTCAACCATCTGTAATAGATTTAGGATGCAAACTCCAAGAAATAACCCTAAACTCCCCCCGATTTCAGACAGCAACACCCCAAACGTGTGAGATCGTTGTTCGGTTACAATCTCGATAGTATTATCTTGTATCATAATTTTGACGTGAGTGTGGTTTTCGTTTAGCCTTAGCTTAACTACGTCCTGGTTGAAACTGAAGTACATCTCTTCACATAGTCGGTGGCAGTGGCCGCAGATATCATCCAAATGATCGTAGACATGGAGAGTACTCTTGTAGGTTTGTTTGGCTCCGCTGGGTGTGGTACAGAGATGAAGTTGAGATGATTGTAAGTATGGCAGCCTGTCAAAAAAAACATGTGTTTACATTATTTCCATTATGGGTGCTAACCTTACAATATGACAGTAATGTGACAAACATCATTGCAAACAATCATTGCATCATTGCAAACATCATCAACAAAAAACAGATGGCTGTTATGGATTACAGGAAAATTACTCGCCAGATGAATTTGATTACTTCCCCAACAATTGCTCGACAAGAAAATTGCTCTCCAAAAGAAACAAATAACTACGGAATGAAGCCAACAAATTGCTAAATTTAGTTATAGTACAGTCCCTACCTTTCACAATGCTAAAAACGTGCAGCGATATATCCCATATCACCACACTTTACAGTACATACTATTAATATCGTCACACTTTAGTGTGGTGATATCCCATACCACCACACTTTACTGTGGCGATATGGATGCCATGCACTTGCACAGTATAGTGGTGAAAAGACATTGCCAATACTTTCATAAGGTAGAATTCCGTAACAAAACCATGCAAGAATTTTTTTTTTTATTTCAATAAAAAGTTTCCAAATAATGTTTTCCACCAAATAAAATCGCACCTTCGTTCCTTCGTTGAAAAAAAAGTTGGCACCCGTGCTATTTTATTACGCAACAAAATAAAAGCAAATTAATTCACGCATGGTTTTATAAAGCAGTTCTACATTTCGAAACACAGACAAGAAAATTGAACACTTTAAATACTTATTAACCCCCCCCCCCCCCCCCTCCCACACACACACACAAAAAAAAACAGCGAATTTCAATTTGTGTCGGCTTTTGGAAAACACCAACTAATAACATATACGAACTATACAAGAAATTTCATCCCTCGAAATTAAGCGTTACACTATTCCCCCTCCCCGAAATGAAATACACCCACAATATTCTAACAATGGTCCGCAATTCTAACAATTGCCTGTAAAATGGTCCGTAATGACAAAGTTGAATACCGAATCTTTTCTTGGGTATTATTTAGCATTATTGATCTTCGTTGTCGTCTAAATCCACATTTTCCATTTAAAGGTAACAAAGACATAGGGGTTGGTTTAACATCTCTGTATGTATGGCCCTGTGGCAACCCAGACCACTGCACTGTGACTGAGGTTGGTGCTAATGGCTAGCTGTCGAGACGTAGTTAAGCCTCAATTCCTTCGACTGCAAGTAAAAGAAACTCACGAGTACGCATCACTGTATGAAGACCTAACCAGACAGGAGGAAATATACAGCGATGCTATGTGCTACAGCATGCCAACGTCAAATTCACTCCTATTGTAAGTAGTTTAAGTAGTGTTTATCGATCAGTGTTTATGTCTTTGGCACTCCAACCTGCTTGACGTTACGTCACGTCAGATTTCAGGTAGTCTGGGCGAGGCTTTAGGTTTAATGGGAATAGTTTCTAGTCCATAATGTTGAAGTGGTATCTCTTGCTGAAATTTGTTCTTGTATTTTGTGGCGACAGTATCCTTAAAGAATTCTGAGCCTTGTACGTAAATACATTACAAATACTCTCCGTAGTCGTGGTTGGTAAACTGTTTGGCTGGACCTATATCCTTTTTCCGAGGAATATACCATACGGTCGCTGCGAAGTGGCATTGCCATCTGTTGTCTGGATCCTAAGAAGCAATCAGTTCGGAAAAAGAATGATGCCAACCTTCAGACATATTATTCGTTTTGAGCAGGCCGTATTGTATAGCAAGAAAACAATTCCGTTTGTTGCGAGCCAAAAGTAGGCCGCCAAATACTCTTTTGCTTATATCTGGTGAGAAAGTTGCATGGGGAACAATTTTCCTAGTGAGTAAAATTTTTGGGGAACAATTTACCTTGAATCAATTCAATCTAGCGAGCAATTGGTGCTAAGTAATTGTATGACAGCAATTTTCCGGGCACACAGGCTGTCTAGAACAGACAGTTCTGATGTAGACTAACTTGTCTAGATAAATACTAGCGTGTCGCCGCCAAGTAACAGTATAAATACGGATGCAAACCTATTTACGTTGCCTTTTGGACTTATATGTCAGACTGCCTCAGCGGGGAATCGAACCCGGGACCTTTGAAATCAAAGGCCAAGGTCCTACCACTGAGCCATACTGGCACGGCCTTGGAAACGTCCATAGGCAGCATTTAACACGCACACAAATACATGTATTTATTTCCGTATTTATTTGACCAATCTCGAGCCCATTGGCTTTCCGTTCCGTATAAGTAACAGTATATCATCCGATTGTAGACATCAGATTGCTAAATATGGATTACTCTAGATAATGAGGTGGTCTCACTCACGGACATGTGCCTCTTAACTGTAATCAACTAAAAGCATATTTTGTCATGTTGAGGATAAATCCCAATGTGGCCGAAATATTTCAAATTATGGAAAATGTAAAGGAAATGTGCAAGGACAAAGAAAAACTAAAAATTAAAAGGATGCGTATCTACCATTCACAGAGAGAAAGATGTATCAATGACGTTGTTTTCACGACACAGTCCAGCTAGTGTGCAACGCGCCATTTGTTGACCAACGAATTGGTTAACAAATGGGGTACTTAGCTGTTTTTAGGTCCTGACTCCCGGCATGGTTCAGAGCCTGTTCACCAGGTTCTGACCTATCCCCGAAATGTAGGGCGGGAGATTTAGGTATTTAGACTATTCAAAGGCCTTTTATTGAGGTACTATCTGTACCCCCGGCGCAACATACGCCGGTGTTGCTGGTTCCCGCATACCTGAGCGAAATACTGTAGTGGGCAGTATGGAATGAAAAGGCTGCCCCCTGCTTCGTCCTCCGAACCCCCCTGTGGCCTACCCAGTTGTATGGTGTGATATTCCCCCATGCCCCCCACCCTTTTCTCGTCCCGCATCACCTCCACCGTCCCCGACCTGGATTCCCAATCCCCCGTCCCCCGTCCCCATCCCTGCCCCCCCTCCATTTTAACCCCTGCTGATTTGTCTTTTTTCAATGGAGGACGCTCAATTGCCCGTGTGTCCGTTCTGACACCAAGCGCAATAAATCCAACAACGGTCGTGAATGCAGTGGTTGTTACTGAACCAACTTTGAAACTCTTCAAGTCTGCTCTAAGAGGTAGCATTATTAAAGCAATATTTCGATTGTTACTGATTGTTACAGACCACACCCGTTTGTTTGACATTGTCGGTCGCTCGCCCTCTTTCATTATAGTGCATAATTCATAATGATGAATTTGCTGGCCCAACCTAAGCGTATTATTAACACTGGCCATAGCCAGTGTTAGTAAGGGTCAGCCTAGGGTCTCTGTGTTAAACTCTTAACTTTGAGAGCTTATAACGCCGTCGAAAGTCAACATTTTAAAACCAAATTTGGAATTCAACCTCGACTAGTCAAGGCCTCTCTACAGTCCAAAAATTGTGAAATTCGGTCCAGCCAAACACGAGATACAGAGAGGGGCCAAATAGACAACTTCTTGTTCTGCTTCTTCTTGATGATGATGATGATGTTGTTGTTCTGGGGATACTTTCGTCTGTCCTCTCTACAGGTCAAACCATTTGTCCTATGAATCTGGTTCTTAGCTCATTTTACAGGTATTGCTCTGTAGATGTGCCCTTTCCATACGGCATTTTCTAATTGGTCAAGTGGTTCAGGGGTTATGGAGCTCTAAACGACCAGATTGATTGTTTTACATTGTTTTAAACATTGTTAATATGCAACAATGCCAATTTGCAAACGCCAGCTGCAAGACTGAATATTAAAGGATTTGTTTCAATTATTAACAGTATTAGTAAGAGTCAGCCTAGGGTTTCTGTGTTAAACTTTCAATTTGGACCGTCAACTGCACTGTTTTACAGTTTAGCTGCAATTCTAAAAGTAACACGAATTAATAAACAAAAACGGAACGTTAAATGTTTAGAGTAAGGGTCTAAAAGTCAAAACCTAGAAGGAACACGGACAAGCTTTGACAGTAAGGGTCTAGGTATAAAATTTTGTAATAGGCTGGTAAGCATTAGACCCTTACTACCCGGTGGTCAGAAATAAATACATTTTGACGAAAAACTGGAAATTTTCCTACAAAGACCCATGTGATGATCCAGTGGTTCGTATACGTTTGCTGCTTTGTTTTATGTTGAAAACTATTTGTCCATTTAGTAACATGGTAGGGTATTCTCAGCAGAGAGCATTACTGGTTATCCTCCACCGTAAATCTACGAAATATAATAAAAAATTCTAAAGCATCAAAAGACAAAATGCCAAACTTCACAAGAAAATTGTGTTCTTAAAGTTCTATAACAATATTCTAAGAACAAAGAAACCTGATACAACCGTTCATACACATTCTGTCCGAATAGTGTAGACCTAAGCTAACCACCGGGTAGTAAGGGTCTAATGCTTACCAGCCTATTACAAAATTTTATACCTAGACCCTTACTGTCAAAGCTTGTCCGTGTTCCTTCTAGGTTTTGACTTTTAGACCCTTACTCTAAACATTTAACGTTCCATTTTTGTTTATTATATATACAGATTCTGTCAAGCGGCTTTTGACTACTCGTGAATAGGCACTCCATTACGGGAAAATGAGACAGATTATTCCCAGAACACTTTATGACTTAGAGGGAGAATGACGTAGGGGGAGTCCTGCTTGTAAAGGCGTCTCTCGTCGTGCTAGACGGACTGGAGTGACGGTCACGTGGGGAACCAGGAAGTAATACGGAATTCTAGACGTAAGAACAACCACAATATAAACAATGACTGAACCACTGATGGGGTCATTAAAGGCAGGGAGACCTTTCTAATCTGTCCTGGAATCAGCCTGGGCCGAGTGGCCAGGCCAAGTTGGTTTGGCTGTCACTAACTCCATATTGACTGACTCAATGACTAGCCTTGACGATATAAAGCTAACGTGTAGCCAATATCGGGCGGGTCAGGTAGCAACACCACATAGTAGGGAGTCAGATGAAGGCCTGATACACTGCAAGTGGGATTGAATAAAACATTACCATTTAGGCGTAGAAATGGACCACTAAACCAAAATCCTAAGCATCTGGTGACGCACGAGTCGGACTCGTCATTACAGAACGCTAGTATGACGTACGTAGAGTGGTTTTCGGTAGCACCGACAGAACGTAATATAGTGCGTTACGTTTTGAATAATTTAGAAGTGACTCAAAGTGACGTAACGCCAAGAGCAACAGAACGCACAACGGCTATGACGCAATATCTTCGCACATTCCTAGACGCATTCGACAACAAGTTCGAGTCATTCTGCGTTTCAGCTAAGGGTGCGATACATTTTAGTAAGCCTGAAAAAAATAGTAGCATCGCTATAGAAGATTCTTACTCGAAAAACTTTCACCTCCAAACTATTGGGAAAGTGTTACGTGCGTCGAATCAGGGTTAAAGGTGTTGTGACTGTAACATGGTGGAGAGACAAATAAACACACGGGCAGTTTACATCTGAGTCATCCAGTTCTTCCAAAGTGCTAGGAGGCACTCGAGAAGTACGAAGCGTAGAAGGCAGAGATCTATATACCAAGCCACGATAAAAGTAGAAATAACATAAAGTATTTAAAACCAACAAAGTTATTTTCAAAACGTTGGGTGTTCAGACGGACGTTCTAACTATAGCTGCCAAGTCAGTGGTCGAAGATAACTACAGTAGCCTACACGGTCACGAACTATCGTGGAGATGAGTCGTCGCTCAAGACCATGAACAAAAGTGTCGCTCCTTGGCTTTTATCTGCCTGGGAGCCCACTTACTTGTTCGTCTACTAAAATCCCTCTAGAAAGTTCTATATCTAGACTATTTCTTTTGATAAGGTTTACACCCGTATCCCAACGAAAGATCCAGAACATTATTTAATGTATTCTAAAGGACGGGTCTTCCCCCTTTTTGCCTCACCGTCGAAAATTGACCTATGTATTTCAGGTTAAGTAGACACACCCAAGTTGCGTGTACTATTCGCACAGGTAGTGGGAGATGTCACGTCGTAATCCCCTGATCTGGCTTAATTTTAGACGGTCGCCTGCACATATAACATTCAAATTCCGCTTCAGGTAGCAAACCACACAACGTTACAACCCACTCTAGTCAGCTTGGGTCCTGAGGGTAACTGGGGGGGGGGGGGGACGCGGGGCTAACACTGCAAACCAATCGTCTATCAACCAATCACACACGATGTAGAAACAATGGGTGGGGAGCGTTACATTTATTTGTATTAATTCATTGTGTCACGTGGGCCAGTTTGTATTGCGTTTCGGTTTTATAATTCTACAAACAAGCTTAAAAAATAGTGATTCAAGCTTCAACTTTTCTTGATAGCAATGTACGTAAATAAAGTCCTGCGTTGTGTTCCAATTAATACTGTCTTTCAGATTATTGTTGTCACGTGAATGAGAGTCGATACAATGTCGAATCGTTCTATAGTGTCCGCGGCCTATCTACAGTTCTCCGCAGAACGAACATAGATAATTGATTGTACGTTTTCAGTAGCAGAGTGCCTTGTTGATATCCAAGATGGTTACAAAAACAATGGCGGCCATCGATTAAAGCCACCCCCTCCAGGAAGACGTAGCCGCTCACAAAATACTTGCAGGACTCAAGATACACCGCGCACACAATAGTGACGATTTTGAGTTAAAATTCGTGACGTATGGAAGCAACCTGAGTTATTTTTTGCTTGATCCAGCCAGGTTAATTTTCGAAGGCATCCTTAGTGGTGACAGGTGAAGGCACCGCGAACTGGGGCCATTTTCAGGGATATTACATAACCGACTTCCGTAGGCTATTGTTGCTCTCAAGGTACGGCCGTTAGTTTATTGCATCAATGACCAACGTTTCCTATAGTGTCCGCGGCTTATCTTGAGTTCGCCCCAGACCGAATACAGATAATCGATCGTATGTTTTCGATAGCAGAGCACCTTGTTGATATCTTAGATGGCTACAAAAACAATGGCGGCCGTCGATTAAAGCCGCTCCCTCCAGGAAAATGTAGCCGCTCGTAAAATACTTCCAGGACTCAAGATACGCTGCGCGCACAATAAAAGTGTGTAATACGTAGCATTCAGCAATTAATGCAAAAAAAGACTAAAATAGAAAAAAAAAAAAAAAATGCACGCCCCATATTTCTTAACCACTCACCTGCAAGTCGAATTGTCGAGAATGGCCTTTTCAACGCAATTTTTTTTGCATTCTCTAGCTTCGGCTGCATTACTACAAGGACGGTTTGGCAAATCACTTCGGACATACTGTTGAAAAAAATATACTGGCATTAATAGAAGCAGCAACTTACAAATGTGGAAATATTTATGCTGTTGCTTTCGATTCGTATTCCACCACGTGTCACAAGCTAGGGAGTGCACCCACTGGAGCACTTGGGGCGCGTGCCGTCCACCCCCCCCCCCACCCTCTTCCTTTTTTTGCTTCTTTGTTGCCTTTTTTCCCGTCTTGTAGATAGACAACGTACAGAGCAAACCATTCATGAAGAAAAAGCATTAAACCAAACATAACCCTTTATACAAAGGCTTTTCGAGGATCATGATATACTGATTTGCCCTTTTTTGCTGTACTTGCTGGCTCTTCTTGGGACAAGAGGCAAAGTAAGGGCGTGTTACTCAGCGACTCGCCTTTGCATTCTCGCAGCTAGAACTCAAAATCGCGATGGCAAAGGTGACATTGCCATGGTAACAACGTTAAATGGATTAGCTAAATCCGACATCGTTTGAGTAAATACTTGCAGTCTTATAATCCGTGCCAATAATATAAAGAATTCCTCATGACGAAACAATTTTCCCAAACGCTTCCGAACTCACGTTATTTGCTGTTTTCGTTGCGGGGCGGCAGACATAAAACCAACGCCATGTTGGAATTTGAGGTGATTTCTAGCTTCTAGCTGCGAGAATGCAAAAGAGATTGGTTGCATAAACGTGCCCTAACACAAATCCTGAAAGAAAATGTAGGGACCTCAAAAAATGTGTTCATTTGCCCCTTTACTGTAAGTGTGCCTCTCCCCCTTCCCCCTCTTTTTTGAAAATCTGCATACGCTCCTGGTCACAGAGCCGGCTCAAGAGGCACGCGAGCAACGCAGCCGCGTAGCCCCCCCCCCTCCCCCCCCGATTAAAGGGGCCCCCGCATGAGACCGGGAGCAAACATCTTACTATAGCGAGAAGGCAAATTATGGATTGAGATCATTTACACTACGTCAAAGTAAAGAGAAATACGGGGTGAGAATCTGTGCTAGTGCTGTGGAACTTCGGGAATGATGTGGGTCGATTGGTCGAAGCGTTGCGTGACCCGAAACCGAAACTAGTGTTACTTGCGGCTGGTATTTTCGTCGGCAGTTGGCGATCTAATAGGAAACGTGAAACGGTTAAAAAGGTATCCCTTTCTTTTCTCCCCCACCCCCTTGTTTCTCTACCATATTTTGTTCTTTTACTTTTCTTTCCCCGTTTGCGATGTATGTTTTTAGTTTCTTTGTCTATTTTTTTTACTGTTATAGTTTGTAACGATTTTTCCTCCGTTTTCGTGAATGTAATTTGTCATTTTTGTAACTTTCTTTACTATTTTTGTGGTTCAAATTCTTTTTTTTTAATAAAAAAAAAGTGAAATGGATATTGGCTTGAACCGCATGAAAAATGATTGTTTAATGATCCTAATCAAACACTAATGAAAAGATCGGTGAAAAAAAAATACTTTTAATGCTACACTTTAGACCCTGGGCCCCCCCAAATTGACCGAATCCGCGTAGGGCCCTAAATTGTCTTGAGCAGGCCCTGCCTGTTCATAAGTTCAACTAAGAGAGAAAAGGATTCAGCTTCCTGACTCTGGGCCGGTTGATTCATTGTCGCCAGAACAGAATTTTACCAAAGCAGTGTTAAGAATATTGATTTCCCGGCACACGAAGAAACTGGTGATTATGCAGTCAGGGCTCCCCCGGCAAAACCACAAATTTTATTTTAAATTTTAGGGCAAAACGTATCCAAATTTTATGATAATTTTATGTCAAATCGGCATCGTCTTTTCACTGTTTTTACGACACTCTCCAAGGTTCTGATAAAAATTCTGAACCCCCTTCCCCCCGGCCTACGGTCTAAAATAATCTGACTCATTCCCTCAAGGGGCGAGGGATAATCTATAACAGTATAACGGAAAATCGTCTAACTGGAAATTCGTATAATGGAAAATCGTTTAACTGGAAATTCGCATAATGGAATATAGCCCAACAGGAAATTCATATAATGGAAAATCTTCGGAAAATTGGCAAACGCCTATTACGGCGGAAATTTCACTACGTAGCTTGATTTTATACTGTGTTCCTAGATTCAGAAGACTACAACAGATACGTCTTGAAAGATATCCACGACTCAAAGCCCTAAACTCATGGAACGAATCACTACAATTTACGCACGAGGGCGAAAAAGTTTCTTTCAAATTGTGTAAAATCAAGGTATATCTTCTTAGTGTGAATTTATTTTAAAGCATTATCTTTAAATTTTATATTTTAAGATATTTATGACACAAAACAAAATTTTATGACAATTTTATGACATTTCGATAAAATCAAAGAATTTTATGAATTTTTTTAATTTTATGACCTGTGCAGTATTGCGGGTATTGAAATGATCGCGGCATACAATCGAGAGGGTAGTGGCAACCGAGAAACCGAGAGGGCAGTGGCAACTTTTAAGGAAAAGAGAACTCTTAAAATTATAGTAGACATTTTTCTGGACAATTTTTTTTTTACGTTTTTAAACCTTTTTTAGGCCTTTTTTTTTTGCCGTTTTTAGGCCTTCAGGCCCTTTTTCAAGCACCGGCGCCAGCAAATGTCGGCACAAAAAGGGCTTTTTATAATTTTTTTTTTTTACAAAAATTACATTTTGCGAAAATAGCAGGAGCAATGCCCTTCCCTTACCCCCTGCCTCCTCCTGTGTACGCCACTGAAATCGTAGAAAACAATTTGGAAACAATTCAACTGGCTTCCCAAAAATATGTCGCTCAATCACGTCGGCCACCCAATTTTAAGGCCAAATACAGATTACCAACCTGCGGTATAAAAATGGAAGATTTGAATGAAAACCAGAATCGTTTCATTTTCGTTCTTAAGAAATTCATTTCAATTTATTAAACCTAAGAAATGAATTAGAACTTTCTTCTTTCTTGGTCTTGAGGCAGTGGCTGACGCAATGCCATATTGCAAGTTTTGGCTGTTTCTGTGGAGATTTTGGAGTTGAAAATATACGAATGGTACCATTATGTTTTGTAGGCAATATGGCGATGTTTTCCAAAAGTAGTCAGTCCTGGATATGTTTCTGTGGTCATCCAAACTGGCACATATGTTCTCATTAGAAGTGTCCCAGAACACGCAGTATAGCAACCACTTCCCAGTGGCTCCATCACGTGTGGTGTGTCCAGCCAGTGAAGTCAGTTGGAAGTCCCCCATCAAAACGTGCTGCTTCAGCAGTGGATGGCGGGGGACTTTGTCCCCTGGGTCACCTAATTGGGCTGAGAGAGAGCGTAGAATAGGCATGTCTTATGATCGCCATCAGCACAGGGCGACCGCACGCTGTGGTTGCGCCCATGTGGTTGACATCGGCTTGGTTTTTGCTGTTAGGGACTGCAGGAGGGTCTGGCAGGGATTCAAGCAGATGCAGTGTGACGAACACTGGCATGAGTTCGTCTGCACCTTAGCGGAACCCATCTTCATAATCTGCAGAGAGAAGGCTCTCTATAGAACTTGATTATATGAGAAAGTCTCGTCTGGTTTGTCCCTTTATCGGGCATTGGCGCTGGTTCGTCCTCAGGTCACAAGGGGACTGTCTCTTGGGTTCTGGGTCAGGATAACATGGTCCTTTGTGGTTCTCAAATGGAGGAGGCATTCAACGAGAATATTTCTAGGATTTTCTGCTTCCCTCGGGACTCCCCTATGACTGTTGAGACCACCTCAGGATCGGAGGAACCTCCCCTCAGTATGGTGGACCTGTCTGCTGCTCATGAAGCATGTCATGCTGATGGAGCTGCCTGTATTGACCGAATTTCCTATAGTCAGCTTAAGGGTTTGGGTAAGGAGGGGCAAAGGGATTTATTGGTCTTTTTTCAAAGTAGGCTCAACGGGAGTCTGGTTCTGCGGTCTTGGCTGTTTTCTGTGCTCATCCCCATGTGCTAGGTAGAGGCAAGGCCAAGACCACCGTCGCTAGCTACAGGCCTATCACGTTGTCGTGTGTCGGAAGGTGTACGAGAGGCTTTTAATCCGTCGCCTTGTTTGGCAGATTGAAAGCTCTTCTGGACGGCTTTTCAGTGCACAGTTTGGATTTAGGAAGGGAAGAGGCGTGCAAGATGTGGTCATGTTTCTTGAGTCGGGAATTCGGGTGACATGGGTGAATGGGTATTTCGCAGTCGAGGTCTTCTTGGACATCAAGGCTGCATATTACATGGTAGATGTTGCGTTGGTTAGCCACACTTTATCTACTCTTGGCGTGTCCAAGGTGTTGAGGGAGGTTGTTCTTCCTTGCACCCAGTATTTTGTGCCCAGGGCGGATGGGCATTGGTCTGGTGTTAGGTTCACAACCAGAGGCCTCCCACAGGGAATCTGTTTGAGTACTCCTTTTTTGCAGTTGCGATCGATGCTGTACTCTCCGAGGTGAGCACCCTAGCTAATTTCGTCACGTAAATGAGGACTATGTGTCTGTTTGGATTATAGGGTCGAACCATGTGGTTTTGCTCTCTGCATTGGAGGGGGTCTCGGCTCCATGCAGCGAGAGGTATTGCTCTTTCAGCTGCAAATACTGAGTTGTTGATCTTGTCACAGAGTCCATATGTCACTTGTTCTCTTGTGGTTGATGGTGTCCGGTTGTGTGATAACTGAGTGTGATAACTGGTATGCAAATTAGACCCGAGGCTAACCTGGGTGGGTGAGACCGCGATGGTTAAAGAGAATCTTGGTCACGGATGCTTAGATCTCTTGCTAATAATAGGCTTGTAGCTCTTCGCTCGATCAGAATGTCCTTTCATAGGACCTATGCTAGACCATGTACGTATTTCCACCTTCCCATCTTGGTGGGGTCTAGGCTGACAGTCTGCAGGGTATGTACGTTGCTGTGAATGTGTGTATGCAGGTTGTCTCTGGCTGTTTGCTGTCGACCTCGATGTTAGTATTTCAGTTGAAACTGGGAAACAACCGGCTGATGTGCAAGCTATGAAACTTTTACCCTTGGTTTATTAGCGCGTGGTAGTCTTGGACTACATCACTCTCGCCCCATGGGCTCGTGATTTGTTAGAGTCGCCAAGCCTGCGTGCCTTACTGCTAATTGACTGCAGGTTTGGGAAGATCCTGGTTCCAGTCCCGGCTCCATTGTCAGTCGTGAAGTGTTTAGTGCATTGAGTTTCAAGGCGAAAGTGTTGTGCATCCCAGTAAAGCGATACGGGGACTGTGAGCACTGTGAGCCAGGTGTTGACTCTTTTGGAGCAAGACGATGATGTAGTAAACATGATGAACAAATGTGTGAAATGAAAAGAAATTAAACTGCACTGACAAGATGTAAACACACACCCGTCATCGCATCCGAGGAAATTTCTTCGTCTAGATGGCCCGATACTGGTCTTCACTGCGGTCCCTGTGCGCTGTAACGAGGGTTTGTTTATAAAGGCATGCAAATTGCACAATGCACTGGTTAAAAGAGACGTTCTAATACTAATGACTTAGCTATTAAAATTAATACTATAATATGCTACCAAAGTACGACTACAGAATTAATAAACACACAATTAAACACAATTAAAGCATACTACACCATCAAAGCATTACTAGTAAGCTGAGTCAAATTGCAGTCAAAACGTTATAATAGCTATATGGCTCAAACGATTGTAATATTAATGCTTTCCAAATCTACGTACACTTTCTCCAGTGAAAGGACCTGATGCTTCAACAATAAGAATGACAACATGAAGACGTGCAAGGACACCATTGCTATTACCGTAAATTGCCTATTAAACGCCCATGGGTGCCAAAGATTCAGTGTAATTTTCCCATACCCTCATTATTGTTGCAATTTCTAATAAAAATTGCAGCCAAATCATTAGAAAAGATGCCAGAACCAAGTTAGGTTTAGTGATAAATCACTTACTGACACATTGTAGTGTAAGCGGTTTAGAGGACAGTTTTTCTCGAATGCACTCCTCGAAGTTCGAAAACTTCCAAGGCGCAAACCATCTCGGACGTCCACAATTCGATAAAAACTGTCCTCTAAATAGCTTTCACCAGGCCATTGTTGCAAAGTGTGGCAATAACTACAACTTGATGCACGACTACAACAATGGAAGAGTTGTATAAAGGATCATAACAATTGAGACATTACCCGTTTTGTGCTGAAGGTGACAGTCGTTTCGTATCCAGGGTGGATACATTCACCAGCGTCGAAATAAACGTAATGATTTGGGGACTCGTGGCTGTCATGTAACAACAGCTAGAGAGGAAACAAAAAAAAATATGTCATGACTTTTTGAGCTGTGGTGTAATCGTTAATTCAACTGCAATGTGTGGTGAAGGTGACAGTCGTTTCGTGTCCAGGATGGATAGCTTCGTCAGCGTCGAAATAAACGTAATGAATCGGGGACTCGTGGCTGTCATGTAACAACAGCTAGAGAGAAAACAATATATGTCCTGACTTTTTTGAGCTGTCGTGTAATCATTAATTCAGCTGCACACTTTACTACACGGTTTACCTTTAACTGATAAGGCTAAAGAAACGGAATTAGCAGTAAACATTATTTGGCTAGTATAAACGTAAAAAACACTACGGAGCCAACATTGTGAACAGTGTCAACGATGACACTGTCACAATGCTGAAAAATCAATATACGTATATTTTATAATTTCGGAGCAGTACTGTTACAACATTGGAATTAAGTGCAAGATTGAGTGTCTTAAGATCAATTTTAAAACTGCTGTAATGTAATGTATGAATTTGAACAGTTATCTCTACCGATTTTAAGTATACATAGCTGTTTACTTAATTGTGAATAAATAACGTGTTTAATACATTAGTAAGTCATGGGGTTTCATATCAAAGTTATCCAATTACTAACATTAAAAAATACCAGTGTTGAAGTGTGTTGCGGGACTGCATTTATGGTTAACATTTACTAAACGGGAAGAAAACGTCCGTGTTCAGTTTAACCAGAAAACATAATTGATATGTCGCCCACAAGCTGCCAGACATAAAAAAAAAAACAGTGAAATTTGCACACCTATGTAATCACCAATTCTAATTTCATAATTTATCGAATTCTAATTTTTTTTTAAAACCAAGGTGAAAATACAATGAATTAAAATGAAAAAAAATTACCGTATACTGCCAATATATTAATTCGTTTTTGCTAGTGTGCAATACAAAATCCATGCCGTTGTAAATCCCATCGAAAAACAGGTCGTCACCTATAAAAAGTAAAAAATATATAAGTGCACATTTTAACTGTGGTTGGCAGGTATAAAATCAGAGTAAACACCTTAAAATTGCATTATTAAGTAAACAAGTCGACATTTTTTACACTTATGTAACGTGTTCTTTCCAAACATGCGGGAATAATTTAAGACCAAAACCAATGGGGCCCATGCCACGTAAAATAGCAAATAGTCCTACGCCTGATTTACGTACTGTCATGAAGAAACTGAGTAAACGTTTGACGCCACTTATGAACTTTAAAAAAGTAGCAAGGAAATCTTGGTTAACAATTTTAAATGCCAGAAATGATGCATCATTTTAGCAATGTCTAACTGATTTACCTCTACCACTGTCTAGGCAAAACGGAGTGAACATTTGATGCGCAAGAGGCCATTAAATAAGGTTAAACAAAACTGTGTTGCGCAGGGCCGACGCTAGAATCACTTTACTAGTTACTAGTCATCAGTAACACAAATCAACGTTATTGAGGACACTTTTTCTCCATGAAGGACACGTTCCCACATTTTCGTGTTGACGTTTTCTTTGTTACTGGACCGAAGACACCTGATTCAAACGATTTGCAAAGATTTCTACCGCATGGGGAATTTACACCAGTATGCTGAAATCACGTATAAGTTGGTTTCAGTTAAAAGACACGGTCTGCTAGTGAGCCGCCATCTGACAACAATAACACTCTAACAATTACGCTCTGACAATTAAGCTCCAACAACAATAAAACGTCTACTTGACGGCGACACACTAGCGTGTGTCTAGATTCAACAGAAAATCTCCTAGACGCCACATTTTAAAAGGGTTTTTTAGCAAGGGAAAGACTAACGGTAAGTAAATAGACCTTTGGGGCCGTACTTGATGTGGAGGATCGAGAAAAATGGCGCTGGGAGGTATATCCCTTTAATGCCACTTTTGCCGAAAAAACAGGGCAAAAGGGTACTTGGGTACTTGGTTGGAGAAGAGAGACCCCCATTTTGCCAACACATCTTACGATTTCGCTAACTAGTTTTGAAAGTGACAGTAGTGTAGTGCTGCCACTAAAGCACTTTTGAGAGGCTCCGGCAAACCCTGCTAGGGGATGTCGGGGAGCACTTGAGTTGCTCCAGAGGGGTTCTGGGAGGAGCCCCGGAAGCTAAATCGTTTTACGCTAATTTACTACCAGTTTCAGGCCTGCAATAAGCATATTTGCAACAAATTAACAAATTGTCAAGCAAATTTGGGTTATTTTACTTATTCGTTCTTCAGGAAGGCAGGTTTCGTGAAAAAACTAACTGTGACTAAATCACGTTTTTTAGACATTTTCTTTCCAAATTAAAGAAAATGTCTAAATCGCGTTCAGTTTAGAAATAATGTAAACAAGTCCGTAGCCTGTTGGGGGTTGGCTTAGGTATACATTTTAAACCTTTAGGCTGTAACGAATGACGAAAACCTGATTGTGTGCAAGCATGGGCAGCAGTAGGGAAGAAGTCAGGGGAGGGGTGAAGCGGCATATATTTTTTTTTAATCGAGTATCGAAAGGTGAAAAACAGTGAAAAGCCTTTACTGAATTTTATCCCGAACGACTAGGCCTAGAGTTATTATTGCAAAAAATTCCACATTTTAAAGCAACAGCATGCTCTAGTTTTTAAAAACTGAAGCGTTGAAAGATGAAAAAATGACGAAACATTCGGTACCTTCCTAAACGACCAAACAGAGAGAACCAAACCTACCACTGTTGGTGACAGTTTGGCTCATTCCCTGCTAATATCCGTGTTGATGCAGCTTGATTGACGTCAACATCGTCAGCGATGAATCTGTTTCGTCACAACTGTTACGTCGCGCATGCTGAAACCTCCACCCCAGCAAACCACCTCCCTGAAATGGTTCGCAGTTTGGCATTGATCTTGCCTGGTCACTTCTATTAGCCAATCCTGGTCAACTCCATTAGCCAGGCCTGGTCGCGGTGAAGGTATGACGTATGGAGTACTCTGCTGAGCTTGTTAAGCTGTGTTGTAGTTTAGGAAGGTATACTGAACAGCTGACGCAACATCACTGCGCACGCGCGACGTCAAGTTTGGAGCCAAACTGTGTCTAACAGTGGTGCGTTCTGTTCGCTCTGTTCGGTGCTTTAGGAAGGTACTGAAAGTACTCAGTTTTGTCCAAAACAACTTGAGATATTATTGGAGAAAAGCTTCTACATTTGAAATAGAAAAACAGTATTTTTACTGGGGAAGATTAGCCACGAAAATAGGGTGACTTCTGTATTTTAGTGGCAGATATGCTAATTTAGGCATACTAATGAAATCTGTATATAGACTAAATTTCTCAAACCGGAAGTGGAAACAGGAAGTGTCTATTTTTAGCCGTGAACCAAACCAAAAAAATAACTTGACCAGTCTCCAGCTATAGGGAAACGTGTTTAAATTGTGGCACATCATTCTTGAAAACTATTCTTCACATTTCAAGGTATGACAGCTGACTGATAGGTAGCTTAACGGCTGACACGGAGGTCAAACGGAGGGTCAAACTTTGGACGAAAAAAATCACATTTTTGTCATTTTCTGCTAAACCGTTGCATTTACAAAAAAAAACCAATGTCTCAACATAATTAAAGGACTCCGAATTTAGATCCTTTTCTGTCTAAATAAAAAAATTCGCCACGTTCAATGGTGTGGTTAGAAATTGTGAGATATTGCGACGTAATCAGCCACTACGGCATCATGCGCCTAATGTCCTACAAACTTGGAGTAAATGCAGGAAGTAAACACACGTTATGATCATGCTACCAGCATGCTTGTTGCTGTTAGAACGACGTTGTTTCTTCTATAAGTGTCACAGCAATCATGTGATCCACGTAGCAAAGCTTTCCCTTAGACAGCTTAGCTTTCTTAACAGATTTCCGATAGATCAGTTTCAATGTAATAGTAGGAGTTACTACCTAGTGGTCCAACTTGCATGTGAAGTAACTCATAAGCTGAAAGCAATATTAAACTTCATACACCAACAAAAAAAAAACCTGCTAAGGACGTTATTAGGTTAATATATTGAAGTTATACGGCTGTAAAAGAGCTATAATCCTGAGGTGTAGCCGTAATACGGCTGAAGAAGTGCCGTACCCTTTATTGTAGCTGCCTAATAGCACAAGAAGAAAGCTAAAGAAGAGCTGGATCATGCATTGTAGCTTCTTAATGGCTAAGAGGACCCGTATCCATTATTGGAGCTAGATACTGAGCTGAAGTTGGCCCCATTGATTGAGAAGACCTAGGACTTGCAGCATAGTTGCATAATGGCTAACGAATGCCCCGTTGATGCGTTACGGCTGAAAGAGACCTTGTATTGGCTGAAAAAGGGTCTCGTATGCCATTTATGAACAATACAAGACCCTATTAAGCAGCTATCTTGTGTCGTAGCTGCTTCACGGCTCAGAAATTACGGTTCCTGCATTGTAGCAGCCTAGTGGCTGAAAAAGAGCTGAATCCCATAATGCAACTGCTTAACGGCTGAAGATGAACTCAAATCCTGTATTGTAGCTGTCTAACGGTCGAAGAAGACCCGGGAATTGCATTATAGTCGCCTAATGGCTGAAAAAGATACAGATCCTCCATTATACAGTAGTCACACGTGCACTACGAAGCAGAATCATTTAACCCTGTCTTTAGACTAGAAAGAAGGAAGAGCAATATTACATGTGCAAGTGTTAATAACATTAGTGGGTGCGAGACCCTGCCTGTGTAGCCAGACTCTTCATAAAGACTGAAAAGGAGTCAGATTCTTTCTCTGTAGTGTTGAAACATCGAGAATGAGCCAGCGCTCAGTGTGAGTGTTTTAAGAGGGAGAAGCTAGATCCTCTCAGCTGAACAGTCATTGTAGAGAAAGAGTATATGTTTTGTGTTGGTCTTCGAATGTTTAGAAGTAGTGAAACCTTCTTCTGTGTATGCATTCACTGATAAAATGTATTCTTGCTTTGCATTATCTGAAATCAGAGGAATCCAACTACTTTTGTGTCTAAAGCCATGTACATGTGTAACTGCTGATGGAAGGCAAGAAGTTGGTGGAGAAGCACGTATCAGCACAAAGGTCTAAATACTAAGTAGGAGCTAGATCCTTTGGGTGTGTAAGTTTTCTGGGCTAAAGTGGACGCAAAATAACTTTTCTATGCAGCATTGTAAAAGTGACAAAGAATCAGTTTATCTGTGAATGTGACAAGTTTCTGTTGTTTCCTAATGGTTGATACAAAGACAAATCCATTTTCTGTAGCTTGCGGAAGGATGAAAGTTCACAGGCTTTCAGTGAAGCTGCGTGTAGCTGAAGAGAAGCCAGATCAGCTGCGTGAAGATCTGTTAGAACAGCTGTTAGTACCAGCACATCTGTGTAGACTCAAATAGATATCAAACCATGTAAAGCTGTCTGACACAAAGTGGGGTATTCTACCTGTATAAATGTTGGAAGATTGAGAAGTATATTATCTATCTGCGTACGTGTAAGCTGCTTTCATGTCTTAAGACTGAAGGATTCGTATGATCTTTTCATAGTTGTTTGAAACTGTGGAGTCTTTCCATGTAATTCCTAGTGTGGGTAGTAACCTGAAGTTTGAAAATCTTCAGCCTACTAAGGTTGTAAATATTGTTGCGCTATAAGACTTTTTAGCCAATAAATGTTTTGAGACTAGAAACCTAATTGTTGCTTGGTATGAGTAGAGAATCCTGCTCCGATCTGTGTTGCTGAAAGAGTATAAGGAGGTAGCCATCTGGATGAAGTTGCCTGGGGCTGACAGAGATGAGGAAGAGATGAACCTTATCTGTATAACTCCTGGAAAGTAGAGGACAGATAAACCTGGTTTGCAACCGAAAAGGTCTCTTAACTTTCAATGCAAGTCATAAGGTGATGAGATTCCACAATTCATCAGTCCAGTGTCAGAAAAGCTGAGAAAGAAAACTTGTTCGGGGCATTCCCTGAAGAATAGATACGCCTATCAGCCATAAAGTGGAATAGGACGAGCTAAACTGACCTTCTGGATCTCTGAATTCCCAGGATCCTCAGATATACCCACACAACACTCTGAAGGGTGAGGGTATCTCATATCCTGGCAAGGACATGTCAGGAAGCACAGTTTAAAGCATTCTGAAAGCTAAAGTTTATGACCAATTAGTACGAGACAGGTAAAGGCAGAAGGAATTCTTCTCTCCTTTCTTCGAATGTTCAGGATTCAAGCTCGTAAAGTCACACGAATAAACTAGGAATGGGCTGCTTTTCCATGTTGATCATGGTTATGATGTCCTTATCAGTAAAGACTGATGGTATATGATGAGCTTTGAGTCTGAGAATCAATGTTTGCAGGTGTTAAGGTGAATGTCTATTTTGCCAATAAGACCTATAAAGCGATGTTGCTGTTAGTAAGAATCGATTAATGGCTAAAGTCTATAGTCTAAAGTCTAAAGTCTAAAGGCTCAAAGTTAACTTTGAGCTGTTACTATGCCATTTCTAAACAAAAATAATGTAACTATTTAATGTCATCTAAAAGGAGGACGTTTTTTGGCAGTGCTTATAAAATAGCTTTCTTAACTGGGTTGGCAAAGCTATGTCAAAATGCTTAAGCTCTACATCAGTAATAAAAAGCAATTATGGCTCAGACCATAATTACATAAAAATGTTTTTATCGGCTTTAATGAATAAAGAACCTCTACACCTTTCGGATGCACTTAACTACATACATTTTTAGTATTAGTAATGACATAGTAGAAATTCAACTTCTAATACACACTGTAATTATGATAGAAAAGAAGAGTTGCCATTGTGCTGGTAAAAGACAAGCAATTTCTAGCCAAAGCATTGAATGTAGCATATTTTTTTATTCAGACAAAAGCTCTAAATTCGATTTCGTTTAATCACGTTGAGACATGTTTTTTTTTTTTTTTGTAAAAGGAAATAAAAACGGTTTAGCAGAAAATGACAAAAATGTGATTTTTCGTCCAATATTTGATCTTTTGACCTTCGTTTGACCTCTTAAGCTAAAATTTCAGTCAGGGCTGTCATACCTAAACGTCATATTTGTATTAAGGTATCATGCGCCACATATTAAACACTTTTTTTCCTTTGTAAAAGCAATGGTTTAGCAGAAAATGACAAAAAATGTGATTTTTCGTCCAATATTTAATTTGTTGACCTTCGTTTGAACTCTTAAGCTAACTTTCAGTCATGGCTGTCATACCTAAACGTCATATTTGTATTAAGGTATCATGCGCCACATTTTAAACACTTTTTTTTCCTTTGTAAAAGCAATGGTTTAGCAGAAAATGACAAAAATGTAATTTTTCGTCCAATATTTGATTTTTTTGACCTTCGTTTGACCTCTTAAGCTAACTTTCAGTCAGGGCTGTCATACCCAAAACGTCATATTTGTATTAAGGTATGATGCGCCACATTTTAAACACTTTTTCACTTTGTAAAAGCAATGGTTCAACAGAAAATGACAAAAAAAATGTGATTTTTGTCCAAAATTTGACCTGTTGACCTTCGTTTGACCTCTTAAGCTAACTTTCAGTCAGGTCTGTCATACCCAAAACGTCATATTTGTATTAAGGTATGATGCGCCACATTTTAAGCATTTTTTTCCTTTGTAAAAGCAATGGTTCAGCAGAAAATGACAAAAATGTAATTTTTGTCCAAAGTTTGAACTGTTGACCTTCGTTTGACCCCTTATGCTCCCTTTTAATCAGGGCTGTTATAACCAAAATGTCAATAGTAGTATTAAGGTATGATGCGTCACATTTTAAAGAATTTTCCTCTTTGTAAAAACAATGGTATAGCCGAAAATGACAAAAATGTGATTTTTGTCCAAAATTTCACCTTTTTGACCTTCGTTTGACCCCTTAAGCTACCTTTCAGTCAGGACTACCATACCCAAAAATTTCAAGAGTAGTATTAAGCTATGATGCGCCACATTTTAAACACCTTTAAAATCTTTGTAAAAGCAACGGTTTAGCAGAAAATGATAAAGATGTGGTTTTTTGTCCAAAATTTGAACTTTGACCTCCGTTACAGCTCTTAAGCTATCAGTCAGCTGTCATACCCTGAAATGTGATGTGAAGAAAAGTATTCAGGTTCGATGCGCCACATTTTAAACACTTTTCCATAGATGGAGACTGGTCAAGCTTTTTTTTTCGGTTTGGCTCATGGCTAAAAATAGGCACTTCTGGTTTCCACTTCCGGTTTGAGATATTCAGCTGGCCCTATATACAAATTTCATCAGTAAACCTAAATTGGCATCTGTGCCAAATTTGGTGCTTTCCTCACTAAAATGCAGAAGTTTAGGCTTGTGTACCTCACTATTACTAATGTGTACGCGGTTTACCTTGAGTCCTGCAGTATTGTACGAGCGGCTACGTTTTCCTGGAGGGGGCGGCATTGATCGACGGCCGCCGTTGTTTTTGTAACCATCTTGGATATCAACAAGGCACTCTGCTACCAAAAACATACAATTGATTACCGGTGTCATTCTGGGGCGAACTCAAGATAGGCCGCAGAGACTATAACGACATATTTAAACTGCATGACCTCTAGTCTTCATCTTCAAGTACTATTGATTTGGCCATGCAGATTGGGATATTCAGCATCAAATCTTGCCTCAGGTGTCTTAAGTTTAACGAATCTAGGTCAATACTAGAATCTTACTCTCTAATAAGTAAGAATTTTCAGACCATTCAGATTTAGTAAACCTTCACTGTACTCGTGCAATCATGTCGATATCTCTTAATAAATAGGTCTATGCTCACCAAAACAGTGGTTGCTAGTGCACTTTCAAAAATTGCTCGAAAGTATGCTTTCGAAGCGTAACGTACGGTAGGTCTCGGTATCTTGACATCTCTTAATTAAGAGACTAGCGGAATTTGTAGGCGTGCAGCGGAATTTACCACCACAGTGCAGTGACAATAGAATTTGAGATTGTTGCTAAGCCAGATGCGAAAATAATTAACACAATTTGGCCTAAAAGATGAATTATAGTGTCCGCGGCCTATCTTGAGTTCTCCGCAGAACGAACACAGATAATCGATTGTACGTTTTCAGTAGCAGAGTGCCCTGTTGATATCCAAAATGGTTACAAAAACAATGGCGGCCATCGATTAAAGCCACCCCTTCCAGGAAGACGTAGCCGCTCACAAAATTGTGGTAGGACTCAAGATACGCCGCAAACACAATAACAATAACAAATTGATGTAGCCAATGTACGTAATAAACCACTTGCCAACTAAGATTAGGAGGTTGCCAATCCACTGAAAATTGCCAACCAAAGACAGGAAATTATGCAGGGCTTTGTAGAATCCGCATCTCCTAAACATGTCATGCAGTTCTACATCATCTACGTAGAACTATACACGAAGTAATTCTACAGATGACGGAATGGTACGTGACGATAAATTAACAAGGGGCTACAGCGACTATCTAGTCGCATTGGTCTTCTGTACAGTTCCTCCACTTCTAATGTTGAGGCGCACACCTCTATCATGCGCTACAACAGCTATATCTATTATATAATCTAAAAACAGTAACCATCAGAATTGCCCGTTACAAATATGCTAGCTTTTAAGCTTATTTTACGTTTTAGGCATAATTGTCAGCGTTTAGGCCTAATTTACAACTTTAATTTCGTAAGTAGCAACTAACGGAGATTTGGATTGTATACTGTAAGCCTATTCATTTTTGCAATGCGGTATGCCTCCGCACACACAGTTACAGTGTTACAACGTAATGCCCAGCGTAGCCTAATATAGATCAGTGGTAGTAGGGAAAGGACAGCGACTCGTAGCAACTATTGACGTTGCCATGGTAACGTGAGTTTAGATCTAATTTTCATTTTTTAGGCCTAATTTTATTAACGGCAGTTTTAGTTTCATAAGTAGCAGGTAGGCCTAATGGAGAATTTGGTTCGATCGTAAGCCTATTCATTCATGCAACAATGCGACAAGACTCTTTTAAACGAAGCTAAATTGTTTTTGTTTTTACGGCTGCGTTAACACAAATCTTTAGGATTTCAATTCGACGATGAAATGTTATTATTTAATTTAGTTACGTCGAAGAAGTCTATTAGCTATAAGGAGGCAACGATGTTTTAATTTGCCATGTTATTTAACTAACTTTTGACACTGACTCGAACGTTGTAAACAGTTGTCGTCAATTTCTGGTACCGTTGCGAAGTTGAAAAAAGCGACGGACGGACGAGCAAAGTCGTTGCAATAGTCTTCTCAGCCGGTACAGCTGTACAGAAGACTAAAAGTGGTATAGGGCCTAACAAAATCACAAAATAACAAATAAAAAAATCTACTCTGAAACATTACCACTTTTGTTACACACGTTTACACAATCACGAAACACATAAATATAGTACTGTTGGAAAGCGTGCGATTAGTTAGATCGATAAAAGAAAGCCAGACGCACGATGAAGAAAAAACACAACTTATATTTCGGCATCAGTTTGCGATGCCATCTTCAGAGTAAAAACAACTACACTTCTTTCATTTAGGCACATCAATGCATCGCATTTTCGTTAAATTTTGTATATGAAAGAACAGTAAGTTTAACAATGTTTAACAATAAAAGAAATTTCGAACAAATTCATGGAGGGCGTACATTACAACCTATTACCTTGGTGCAATGGGAACAAGTGCAAATCAATGTGATTTAAAAGGTAGTCTTTCATATTTTTGTTTAAAAATCCATAAAATAGTTATGTGCATATATTTTAGTACGTGTTAAAACTCACTGTTGCCTGTTTTAAAAGTTTAAAACGTTGTCCCAACATCCTAACCAGAGACAACATATTCATTACAATTCAGTGGCCATGGTGGATTGTAATGGAGGAAGGGGAAATGACGTATGGTATTGGATTGGAAGGTGATGTGTTCGGTAATTTGGAAGGTGTAGTGTTCTTAAGTTTTAAAAGTGAAATGGCCCCATTTTTCCCCCACCCCATTCTTCCCCCACCCCCCTCCTCTCATCCCTTTTCTTCCCATGGTTTTCTCTTTCTCTTCACTACCCGCGTTCTCTTTCCAGTCACCCGGCCCATCTCTTTCCTTTCCCCAGGCTTTAATTTTTTTTCTTCTATCTCACCCCATCTTCTTTCTTGGTCTCAACCCACCATTCCCTTTCCCCCTCCATGGTACCTTTCAGCCCAGCCAATTCTGGACACACTGCTCCAGTATCTAGACTTTTTCATTTCACTTTTAAAATTTTCGAACACTACACCTTCCATATTTCCGAACACATCACCTTCCAATCCATACGTCATTTCCCCTTCCTCCTTTACAATTCACAATGGCCACTGACTTGTCATGAATATGTTGTCTCTGGTTACGATGTTGGTACAACGTTTTAAACTTTTAAAACAGGCAACAGTGAGTTTCAACACGTACTTAAATATATGCACATAACTATTTTATGGATTTTTAAACTAAAATATGAAGCACTACCTTTTAAATAACATTCATTTGAACTTGTTCCTGCACTGCAACAAGGTAATAGGTTTTAATGTACGCCCTCCTTGCATTAGTTCGAAATTTCTTTTATTGTTAAACATTATTAAACTTAACTGTTATTTCAGATACAAAATTTAACGAAATATAAGTTGTGTTTTTTCTTCAGCGTGCGTTTGGCTTTCTTTTATC